>JBBPBX010009092.1:8254-24000 GCA_038048925.1 Garcialebias charrua | reverse complement strand
TTTTATATTTTAGCGGGGGAAAAAAGCTTTTGTTGTAAGTCACATAACTGCATGACCAGGAAGTGAAGTAAGCAGCTTAAAGAGATAAAAAATTAAAGCAGGGGTGAGTGGAGAAAGACATTCAGTGCTTCTGTTAGTTTCTGAAACTTGTCTACCTGGCAAACGTGGTAATGAATGTTTCATTTAAATGTCATTTTACAACAGTATGTTTGACTGTATCTTAACCTCCTAGGACCTGGTATACACGTATGCAAGAGTCTGGGTCTTAGGAGGTTAAGGGACCCCTCTGAAAATTTGCTCTTTAAAATCCTTGTTTACTGACCCTTCAATCATGAGGTGGCATTTCTCTTCCTGAGTAATGGACTTGGAAATAGCATGAACCATATACTGTACTTTTCATTTGAGGCTTGTCAGCATATTGGCTGTCACTATGCCAAGCGACAAGCTTATTCATTCAACTTTTATTTATACATGTTAATCCCACAGAGCCTTGGGGACTCGTTTACAAAAGATACCTGATTTTAATAGAGTGATGACAACAGTAGACAATCAAAAAAAAAGTAAATTTAGAAGAACAAACAAAACAAAAACAGCTAGGCTGCAAGGCGATGTGTGTCTGCATTGGTTTTTGCCATGAACTTACAGATGTTTGAAGCCACTTAGAGAGGTCAAGGTTGAGAGCTTCATATCTTTTTGCAAGGTATTCCAGGAAACAGGAGCAGAGTAGGAGAAGGACCTTTTGCCTATTTCAGTCCTCACTGAGGGGACACTGCATGTAATGATGTCCTGAGAACGCACGTTGTAGCTGCACTCACACAGTGACATGTAGGAGGAGATGTATGAAGGCAGCAGACCAAGAAGTGATTTAAAGATGAAAATGTACCAGTGAGAGAGTCTGTGTGAAGTTAATGATGTCCAGTTAACCAATGAATACAGGGTGAAGTGGTGGGTACGATAATCACAGCCAGTTATGAATCTTAGTGCACCGTGATAGACAGTGTCCAACATCTGCAGGGTGCTTGTAGGAGCATTCAGCATTAATCTCTCATTTAAACTCCACGTGGAAAACCTAGTGAAGAAACTGAAAGTTAAACTGGGTTTCTTTTTCAGAAATAAATCATGTCTAACACTGAATGCTAGGAAACGCATTGTATCTGTGACTTTCCTTCCCTCCATTGATTACGGTGACATTCTCTACATGAATGCTCCTACAAGCACCTTTTTCTGGTTCAAGACCATGGCCTCGGATTTGGAGGAACTGATCCTCATCCCGGTCGCGCCACACTCTACTGCAACCCGCTCCAGTGAAAGCTGTAGATCACAACTTGATGAAGCCAATAGGACCACATCATCTGCAAAAAGCAGAGAAGTGATTCTAAGGCCACCAAAATGGATCCTCTCAACACCTTGGCTGCGCCTAGAAATTCTGTCCATAAAAGTTATGAACAGAATCGGTGACAAAGGGCAACCTTGGCGGAGTCCAACTCTCACTGGAAATGAGCCTGACTTACTGCCGGCAATGCGGACCAAGCTCTGACACCGGTCGTACAGGGACCTAACAGCCCTTATCAAAGGGCCTGGTACCCCATACTCCCGGAGTACCCCCCACAGAACCCCCCGAGGGACGCGGTCGAATGCCTTCTCCAAGTCCACAAAGCACATGTAAACTGGTTGGGCAAACTCCCACGCGCCCTCCAGGACCTGCTGAGGGTGTAGAGCTGGTCCAGTGTTCCACGACCAGCACGAAAACCACACTGCTCCTCCTGAATCCGAGGTTCGACTATCCGACGGACCCTCCTCTCCAGAACCCCTGAATAGACCTTACCAGGGAGGCTTAAGAGTGTGATCCCCCTATAGTTGGAACACACCCTACGGTCCCCCTTTTTGAATAGGGGAACCACCACCCCAGTCTGCCAATCCAAGGGAACTGCCCCCGATGTCCACGCGATATTGCAGAGTCGCGTAAGCCAACACCTGGTTAAAGTGCAGTGTTCACTTCTCCCGCTCTCTGCTCTGGTTTGCTCCACTCACTCACAAGTCACTTAACCAGGTCATGGGACCAATCAAATTGCAGCCTTCGCGATTAGAAAATCTTGTTTTATCATATTGCGATTTTATTGCAAATGCAATTAATTGTTCAGCCCTATTCTTTACCAAGTTTTCAATGTGGAGCTTAAAAGAGAGATGCAAATCGACCAAGATACCCAAATATTTCAGATTAGAAACCATGTTTTTAACCATCTTTTATTAGAAACCATCTTTTTGTAGTTTTCTATCAACACAAACTACAACTACAGTACAGTGCTAACTGTATTGTACTTGAAGCTCCACTTGCCTTAGATCTGGGTACTTGCTGATGTCACACATTGTGGACCGGAGCTATCTTTAGAATCACTGATCAGTGACCAGCACACTTCCTTGGTTGTAGACGGTGTCAGTAAACAACGCGGACACAAACTAGTTTCTAACACTTTAATATTTGTATTGCAGAGAGACTAGAGAGGCTATTTATTCACTTAATATATCCATAGTTACAGTAAATCAGTCCCTCCCTCCTTTAGTCTGACTGCTCTGTCTCAGAGTCGGTCTGCACGTATAATCTAAAGGTCGTCTAAAGAATGTCCTCCTGTAGTTTTTCTCCCATTCCCACAAATGTTGAAAGAGGAAATGTTTTAAACATCCTCCTCCTTCAGAGAAAGAATACCAGCACAGACAAGCTCAGCATCTGAAAAACATGAGAACGTTTCAAAAAATCTTTCAAAAATTATTAAGATTTGTTGATATAATCTGTTAGTTTTTACTTGTGGGTAAATTTCACTTTGTGTCTGCGCAGGTGGAGCAGCGGTCAAGGCTGGGGTTCATGAAGGGGACCGAATCATCAAGGTTTTTTTAACTGCTTTTTGTTTACAGTAGGAGATGGTGTTTTCTTCCTGCTTTAAGTGTGTTTGTGTCCAGGCCTGTCGTGATAAACAAATCAATTAATCGCATGATGAATGAAAATTGTCAACCTCATTTTCATTTATCAGCTTTATCGTTTCTTCATGTCTCTCTCTGAAGACACTGGATGACAAAAAGCTCAACTCCGGTGCTCTTCACTGACCCCTCCATTTCTCTTTAAAATCTGTTTTAACAGTCCAAAATCTGGTTTTTGGGTTGTTAAAAGCAGCTAAGCTGAGAAGCTAAGCTAACAGGCTGACCTTGGGAAACAACCTCCGTCTTGTCGAAGCTCCAAAATTCACAAAAACAGGAGAGACAGCCCATGTCACATCAAGGGGCCTCCCTCCCATTTTTCTTAGAGACACACTGCTCGCTCTCTTACTATCCATCCTTCGGTTCTGTCTTACACTGCCATCAAGTGGTCAATAAAAGGCACTACACAGCAGCTCGGCTTTTAACCAGTACACGTAGGTTTGAGCACATTACACCAGTTCTCGCCTCCCTGCACTGGCTCCCCGTGCGAAATAGAGTCGACTTTAAGATTCTGCTCTTGACCTATAAATGCCTAAATGGCCTCGCTCCCCTCTACCTCTCCGAGCTGCTGGAACCATATGTTCCATCGCGGGCCCTGAGATCATCTGATCAGATGCTCTTGGCGGTTCCAAAAACACGACTGAAGCTCCGTGGAGATCGGGCGTTTTCAGTCACCGGCCCCAAACTCTGGAACAACCTGCCCCTCAACATTAGACAGGCCTCCTCCCTTCACATGTTCAAATCCCTGCTAAAAACCCATCTTTTCTCTCTGGTGTTTCATACTGTGTGAGCTGACGTAGTGTATATATTTTTTACTGTGTTTTCATTTTAATGCTGTTCTTTACATTTTTATTATAATTTTACTGCTGTTGATATCATAATTTTTACCATTAGTGTGTGATACTGTTCTGTAAATTTTTAAACCTCTTTTATGTTGTGTGTGAAGCACCTTGATAACAGTTTATCTGTTTTAACTGCTATACATGTACCGGTATACATAAAATTGACTTGACTTGAAAAAAATAAACCATAATTTCTTCTTCAATTTGACAATAATTACTAATTATTGACAAAATTCAAACAATATTATCATTTATCACCATCATTTCTGAGACTATCGCCCAGCAGAATTTGTGATGGTGACAGGCCTGTTTATGTCTCTCAGGTGAATGGCCAGCTGGTGTCCTCCATGTCACATCAGGAGGTGGTCAAACTCATCAAATGTGAGTTTAACGTGAACCAGATTTTTTTTTTTCTTAAAAGTTTTCCTTTGATCTAATTTTTTTTAAATGTTTTATCTTAGCTGGAACGTACGTCGCCCTGACACTACAAGGACCAACACCCTCCGTCCTCTTGGAGCCCCTCCCCTCTGACCTCATAACCAATCAGAGAACCAGCATGAGTGGGGAACCATTACCCCCTCCCCCTCCACCCTTACCATCTGGACCGAGCGGCCCCCCATCCCAAAGAATCACCGGACCTAAACCGCTACAGGTGAGCGAAACTAATGAAAGCGTTTTTATTGTCGAGGTAACGAGACAAAACTAATCCTACAAATATATATCGTGAATGAGATGGATACGTTGTTGTTCATGTGGAGAACGTGTTTCATTTTCAGGATCCAGTAGTGCAAAAACATGCTAGTCAGATACTCAGGAAGATGCTGGAGCAGGAAGAGGCTGAACTGCAGGTGAGTCTCCTGAAACGGCTACAGGTAGCTGTCTCAGTCTAGTCTTGTCCTTTCATTCAGTGGGTTTTATGCTTTATGTCTGCTGTTGATAACCAGATTGAGGTTAATTTCATTCTCAGGACCTTCTGGACGAACAGTTGAGAAATCCATCACCATCGCTGGAGGGGCGGATTGAAAGCGCCAAGAGGAGAGCTCATCAAGTTAGAGTCAAGATTCAGCAGGATGTGGTGAGCATACTGAGGCATTTTATCCATTTTTAGACTTCACTGATTCTAATTTCTACATTTAGTTTTACTAGTATGGAGCAACTACAGGGTTTGGGGCTGCAAGACAACATAAAAATAACAGTAGCTTGTAAATTCATGACTTAATATACAAACTATCAAAATGTATTCACAGATTTGTATAACCTCAAGATATGTTCATGTTTATTTCTTAATGTATATTAAAAATGTTTACATACAACATACACAATGTATTCTTTATATTATTATTTATATTTGGCAAATGCTCAAATAGGATAGAAAATATTTTGCGGATTAAAAAACAACAATTTTTTAAAAGTCATGTGTTTGCATACACCCAAAATTACTCTGTCAGTTTAAACAACGGGAGAAAGCCCAAGTACGGTATACTGTTTTGACTTTGTAAACTTTTTTATAGGTTAATTAGAAAAATTCATTCTTTATACACAAACAAGCCAACTTTATTTATAAAGCACATTTAAAACAGCAGCTGTTACCAAAGTGCTTAACAATAAAAACCAATGGGATTAATTTAATGGAAAATAATAAAAATACTGAAAATTAATTAAGCATCAAAAGAAAAACACAAAACATAAATAAAGAAATAAAATACTAAATCATCACACCGTGATAAATGGTGAAAACTGCACAGAAGTCTGTTGGAGTCAGTCTCCCCACTGTCACAGACATCTACACCTCCAGATGCAGGAAGAGAGCCACCTGCATCATGAAAGACCTCACTCACCCAGCACACACACTCTTTGCCCCACTCCCCTCAGGACGGAGGTTGAGGAGCAATAAGTGTAGAACCACTAGACTGAGGAACAGCTTCTACCCTGAGGCTGTTAGACTCATGAATCTCTAACCAGAATAATCACTGTGAAAAAACCCCCCACTGCAACGCCACTTTGATTGTTGATATGTGCTGCTGATTATCCATGCTGCTGATCTGTTTCATGTTGCTGCTGATCTGTTTCATGATGCTGCTGATCTGTTTCATGTTGCTGCTGATCTGTTTCATGTTGCTCTGTTCATTCATACTCATCTGCTCACACAGACTCGTGTTCTTGCTGTTGTTCGGCGTATTGTTTTTGTACTATTAGTGCTTGGCTTGTTCTTAGTTTAGCGTATTTCTTAGTTCTTATCTTAGCTCTTATTACCGTTTTTCTTTAACAATTTATACTTTTGTTGTATGTAATTTGGAACCTGAGTACGCAATTTTGTTCCACCTCATGTACCACATGTGATGAGTATAATAAAGAACCTTGACATGACTTGATAAAAGCCAGAGAAAACACATGTGTTTTTACAAGAGATTTAAAAACAGGAAGTGAAGTTGCCTGTCTAATGTCGGGGGCCAGATTGTTCCAAAGTTTAGGGTCCCTGACTGAAAAAGCCTGATCATAACCAGAGTTTTAAATCTATTCATAGATGCATTAGATTAAAGACCGTGTAAAGTAAATTTCAATGTGTGGTTTTAGTTTGTCACACGGCATAAATATGTGTTATTAATCACCCATATAAATCTGACTGATTAAAAACATTGTTTACCTTATAAAATTAAGTCTCAAAAATAATGAAAAAACATAATTTTCCCTTGGTCTGAAACGTGGGGGCGTGTCAGCGCGTGGGCGTGGTTTCAGCGCAGTACTGCGGCCTGCAGCTGAGCTGTGTGTGGAGAGGCAGACAGCAGAGCCAGTAAACCTGCTCTGTTTTTATCTGAGTTCTGTCTGTAACAGCAGCTACTTTTTCCAAGAGTTACGCTGTTTTTGTAAATAGTTTTCTTGTGTGTTTTTAATCTGGAATGAATAAAAAAAAAAAAAAAAGTTGTACCATGCGGGAATTGAACCCATAAGGTTTGGGACGGAAGGCGAACGCTTTTTCCATTGACCTATCCAGGCATTACAGATACTCGGTATAAAACCACGCGGTATAAAAACACGTTATGATTTGTACGGGTGCCCTGACCATTGCGACATCCAGGGAAGATGCACGAACGAGGCATAATTGATTAGCTAGCTAACAATGAACAAAATATCTATGCTATTGCTATCTGATGCTATCTGCGATTCGCGAGTGAACGGCTCCACCGAGGCGAATTTATACGGCTGGAGCTGCAGGGGGTGGGGCTATACTTAAGAAGACCGCGTGACGAAACGCGGTCACATTTAAAACACGCCTAAAAAATCCTGAAACAGAAATATCTTTATACACAGTTTGCTCTATAACTCCAAAATTAATTGAGCTACAATTTTGAGACTTTTTACTCATTTACAAGATTACAATTATGACATTTATAATGTTTATTGAAGAAAATATTGAAATTCACTTTACACGGTCTTTAAATTTGAATTTTTAAGGACAGTATTCAGAAGAATACTTTTGCTATTTTGAGATACCCCAGTAGGCCTTACAGTATATCTGTACTACTGCCTGCCCCTATGATCAACCAGTTGTTGTATTGTCAGGATACCAGTCACTATTTGTTTGTGTCTGATCAAAGGTTCAAGGGTTAACCCTAATGCTCCTCAAACTCCTTCCTGAAGGGAGCAGGGCAAAAAGTGTGTGCGCTGGGTGAGTGGGGTCCTTCATGATGCAGGTGATCCTCTTCCTGCATCTGGAGGTGTAGATGTCTGTGATGGTGGGGAGGCTGACTCCAACAGACTTCTGTGCAGCCTTCACCACTCTCTGTAGAGCTTTCCTCTGTCCACTGTCAGATTGGTCTCGTTGTCTTACTCGTCTTACTGTGAATGAAGTTTTATTTTGCCTTGTCAGGATGGAACACGATCAGAATCTGTGGCAAGCTACGTCCTCGCAGGAGGTTAGTGTCAGAGTGTTGTTATATTCCATTTGATTTCATGTGTAACTCCTGTTCAGCTCAGTCCAAATCAAACATAAACACCTAGAGCAAAAGTGTTACGCTTTACAAATGTTTGTAAATATACAGCGTTTTGTATCAAATTGCTAAAAAGCTTTCTGATTTTTACAGGACATCTTTCCATGGACTCTAATGAAGGAGACATGGAGGTAAGATCTGAAGTCCTTTTTGTACGATCAGGGTCAGGTTGAATGTGGGTGTCTGCTTGTGATGATCCACTCATCCCGTTCCCCTCATCCCCTCCTCGCTCTTCATTTACTTCAACTTCCTTCCCCAGGCCTTTGAGAGTCCCCACTCCTCCCCCTCATTACCCTTCAGGACCCCTCATCACAGACTCCAGAGCTCGGACACACACGCCCTTCCTGACATGGTGAGATTGAGACATATTTTTTATTTTCATTCTTCATGTTTTGGGTCATCTCATTCATTTTCCCCACACATAACCCAAAGGACTTTAAGTATTTATCAGCTTTAAAAAAAATTACTCAGCTCTCTCTCTCTTTTTTAGCACATTTTTGATTCAACTAACTTATTAAAACGTAAATTACAATAAATTATTTATGGCTTCAAAGTAAAAAAAAAAATGAAACCAATTGACTTTATTTTTGTTTATTTCTGTTTGTGTCCAAGATTGGAAAGGCCCAGATCATCAGTCCTGAGGATGAAGATGAAGACGAAGATGGTTATGCCATAATTGAGGTTTGTTTCAGTAATCCTGTTACTTACTAATAATCTCATAGTTGTAAACAACACTTGTATGGACTGAAGAAAACAAGGAGCTCAGTGTCCCTCACCAGGCCACTGCTCAGAGTGAGGTGCTGTCTCACGTGGCAGAGTTTAGGTATCTCAGTGTTTTGTTCACAAGTGAAGGAAGAATGGAGTACAAGATTGACAGACAAATTGGTGCAGCTTCTGCAGTTTTATACGGTGGACTGGTCCTTGTGGTTAAGAGGGAGCTGAGCTGCAAGGCAAAACTGTTTACTGGTGGATCTACGGTCCTACCCTCACCTATGGTCACAAACTCTTAGTGGTGACTGAAAGAATAAGATTGATGATTCAGACAGTCGGAATGAGTTTTCTCTGCAGGATAGCTGGACTTTCCCTTGGTGGAAGGGTGAGAAAATTATCCTACAAACGTCAAAGGTAATCAGGTAAAAAAAATCCAACAAAGTTAAGTCAGGTCCCCTGGACGATTTATTTTTTGTTGAAACGTTTCGTCTTCATCAGTCCGAGGATACACAACAAACTCAGTCTTATAAATAGCACCCTTTCATAGTGGGTCAACCAGTTTCATGGTGCTCAGGTGGTTTCTGAAGTCTGCCCTCTCCCCCACCGACTCGTTTGAGGCAGTCTGGCCAAAGTGGTTCAAAATATCCTGATCAGGATATGGTGGGAAGATTCAGGAGTGACTCAAAATAGAGCTGCTGCTCTTCCACCTTAAGAGGAGCTAGTTGAGGGGGTTCAGGCATCTGGTAAGGATACCACTGGAGGCCTCCCTAGGGTGGTGTTCTGAAGATGTCCAACTCTGAGGAGACCCTGGGGGAGATCCAGGACACACTAGAGACCAGAGCACTTTTCTACTGTCTGTACACTCATCGGTTCTGCTCCAGTTAAGGGCCTGTCATCTGCCAATACCCACCACCACTCAGCCTGGTTTATGGAACTACTGTACCTCGTTCATGGTTCCGAGCGAACTGCTCTGAGGTAATGATTTTGACATAAGCAGACAACAGCCATTGATTGGCCAGCAGAGCTACCGGTACGTCACTTGATGATCCACCCAGTAAAATGGCAAACTACAGTATACCTGAACCATTCCTCTGATCGTGTTAATTGTGTGTTGTTTTTGCTTGTTTCTGGCATGGAAGGTCTAAAAATAGTGTGGTGGACCAATGATGAGGGACAGACTTTCCTAATTTATTGGCCGAAGTTGGGATTGAGCATGAGCTGAAGACTGCAACAAGAAATTAATGTACCGGTATTTACTGAGAAACATTGGAGATGATGGTGCAGCATGGCTACACCTGGATTTATAAGTGGTGCCAAGATAAGCTAAAGCAATTGAAGTCTGATTATAGGGCGATTAAGGACCAGAATGGGCAGAGTGGCCTGGACACAATGACCAGTTATGATCCCACCCACAGAGCAGGGAAAGAAGTCACAGTGACCAATCATCTACACCTGAGAAGAATCAATACGACAAGAGTTGAGTGGAGTTGCATTTATCAATGGCAAAGCAGCTCATGTCTCTTGGCTGTCCAGGGAAGTCCTTGGAATCTTCCCAGAGGAGCTGGAAGAGGTGGCTCTGGAAAGAGATGTCTGGGCTGCTCAAGCTTCTGCCCCTACGACCCAACTCTGGAACAATCAGCAGATGGTAGATGGCTGGATCTCACCCTCACTTCCATTTCTCTTTCTTTCTTCTTTTTTGTAGATGGATGGTCCATTCCAGGATATTGAGTTGTTGAAGTCACGACCAGCACACATGATGGTTTTCATGAGATATGTCTTCACCCAACTGTTGGACCCTAATCCTTTGGTAAGTCCACATTGTTGTACTTAAATGTAAGTCAAAGAAATACTCACAAGATTTCACAACAACGATTCATCAGGTATTCTCTAAGAATTGGTGCTGATCTGTTTCCTCCTTGGTATTTTGTCAACACGTGTTCTCCAGAGCAGTACACTGCCAAAATGTAGTACCTAGCTGCTTCTGAGTCTCCCAATTCTTTGGAAGAGCAATAGAATAGACTTCAGCTGTTCTTTGTACTTTTGTTTTAGGTTTTGAGAATTTAATACAGAACATGCCATACCACATAATTTATAAAGCACTTAAAACAGCAACAAGGTCAAACAAAGTGCTGTACAGCAGAAACAAAACAAGTAAATGACACAAAATAAAATAGATAAATCCAAATACAAACCGGATTCCAAAAAAGTTGGGGCACTAAACAAATTGTGAATAAAAACTGAATGCAATGATGTGGAGATGGCAAATGTCAATATTTTATTCGTAATAGAACATAGATGACAGATCAAAAGTTTAATCTGAGTAAATGTAACATTTTAAAGGAAAAATATGTTGATTCAAAATTTCACAGTGTCAACAAATCCCAAAAAAGTTGGGACAAGTAGCAATAAGTGGCTGGAAAAAGGAAATTGAGCATATAACGAACAGCTGGAAGACCAATTAACACTAATTAGGTCAATTGACAACATGATTGGGTATAAAAAGAGCTTCTCAGAGTGTCAGTGTCTCTCAGAAGCCAAGATGGTAAGAGGATCACCAATTCCACCATTGTTGCACAGAAAGATAGTGCAGCAATACCAGAATGGTGTTACCCAGCGTAAAATAGCAAAGACTTTTAAGTTATCATCATCAACCGTGCATAACATCATCAAAAGATTCAGAGAATCTGGAACAATCGCTGTGCGTAAGGGTCAAGGCCGTAAAACTCTACTGGATGCTCGTGATCTCCGGGCCCTTAAACGTCACTGCACCTCAAACAGGAATGCCACTGTCAAGGAAATAACAGAATGGGCTCAGGAATACTTCCAGAAAGCATTGTCAGTGAACACAATCCACCGTGCCATCCGCCGTTGCCAGCTGAAACTCTACAGTGCAAAGAGGAAGCCATTTCTAAGCAAGCTCCACAAGCTCAGACGTTTGCACTGGGCCAGGGGTCATTTAAAATGGAGTGTGGCAAAATGGAAGACTGTTCTGTGGTCAGATGAGTCACGATTTGAAGTTCTTTATGGAACACTGGGACGCCATGTCATCCGGACCAGAGAGGACAAGGATAGCCCAAGTTGTTATCAACGCTCCGTTCAGAAGCCTGCATCACTGATGGTATGGGGTTGCATGAGCGCTTGTGGCATGGGCAGCTTGCATGTCTGGAAAGGCACCATTAATGCAGAGAACTATGTTCAGGTTCTAGAACAACATATGCTCCATCTAGACGTCATCTCTTTCAGGGAAGACCCTGCATTTTTCAACAAGATAATGCCAGACCACATTCTGCAGCAATCACAACATCATGGCTACGTAGGAGAAGGATCCGGGTACTGAAATGTCCAGCCTGCAGTCCAGATCTTTCACCTATAGAGAACATTTGGTGCATCATAAAGAGGAAGGTGCGACAAAGAAGGCCCAAGACGATTGAACAGTTAGAGGCCTGTATTAGACATGAATGGGAGAGCATTCCTATTTCTAAACTTGAGAAACTGGTCTCCTCTGTCCCCAGACGTCTGTTGAGTGTTGTAAGAAGAAGGGGGGATGCCACACAGTGGTAAAAATGGACTTGTCCCAACTTTTTTGGGATTTGTTGACGCCATGAAATTTTGAAACAACATATTTTTCCCTTAAAATGATACATTCTCTCAGTTTAAACTTTTGATCTGTGATTTGTGTTCTATTCTGAATAAAATATTAGATGTTGGCACCTCCACATCATTGCATTCAGTTTTTATTCACAATTTGTTTAGTGTCCAACTTTTTTGGAATCCGGTTTGTAGGTAAAGATAAGAACTAAATGGCTAACAATACCATGCCATACCAATTTATTTATAGAGCACTTAAAACAGCAACAAGGCCAACCAAAGTGCTGTACAGTAGAAACAAACAAGCACAGCAAACAGGAGAACATAAAATAAAAATATAGATACAAATAGCAGCAGATAATAATTAAATGGCCAACACTGTATAGTACAGAGATGATCAAAAGCAAATCACACCATGTTAAAGGCAAGAGAATAGAAGTGGGTCTTCAAGTGAGACTTAAAAACTGTGAGTGTGGGAGCCTGCCTGACACTCAGTGGCGACTTAAAAACTGTGAGTGTGGGAGCCTGCCTGACACTCAGTGGCAACTCATTCCACAGTCTTGGACCTGCAACAGAGAAAGCCCTGTCACCTCTGAGCTTACAACGAGTTTCTGGAACTGACAGAAGCATCTGGTCTGCTGACCTTAGAGAGCGCAGTGAGACATATGGCTGCAGAAGATCAGTGAGATAAGATGGGGCAGAACTGTTCAGTGATTTAAAAACGTACATGAGTATTTTTGAACTGAAGCCAAAGGTAAATGTGTAGCCAGTGCAGGGAGGCCACAACTGGTGTGATGTGCTCTCTATGGCCTGTACCAGTTAAAAATCGGGCTGCAGCATTTTGGACCAGCTGTAGACGTGCAATGGAGGACTGACTGATTCCAAACAGAAGTGAATTGCAGTAATCAAGCCTAGATGTAATAAATGCGTGGATTACTGTCTCAAGATTCTTTTTGGATTGTATGGTCTTCAACTTAGACAGCCACCTCAGCTGAAAAAACAGGATTTAACAATCATGTTTACGTGACTGTTAAGTTTCAAGGAAGGATCCATTATCACCCCCAGATTTTTGACTCTTTGTTTCTCTAATGGGGCTAGAGAAAAAAGTTAAATGCAGGGGTTCATGAATGTGCCATTGGGATGGAACAACATGACAATGGCACAGCTAACACAGACCCTGGTACAACTTGTTCATCTGAAGTTGTAATCCTCTCATTTTCAGATGCAGGAAGGATCAGGGCTCTTCTGTAACTGTGTTTTATTAGTTTTTATTCACCAAACCATTAAATTAAACTGGCAGCTGCTCCTCTATTATTGTCACAGCTGCACAGTTTGTTTTCAAATGGTGTTTTCTAGAAAAATGCATATACTGTAGTCCACTGTTTTATCCTTTTGATCTGCTGGATCTGTAAAGTGACTACAAAACATTTAGAACATACTAAACCTAGATTGAGATATGCCTTTTCACCCTCAGTTTTTATTTTGTTTGTAGCTCTTCTATCTATCAGTAGAAGCATATTTAGGTTCCAGTCCTAAAGACGCTCGTGGCCTCGCACCTCAGATCTGCTCCCACTTCCTGGATCCAGACGCCGTATGTACTCACGTTGTTCGTGTTCTAACATGAAAAGTTAGAAAGAAATTTAAATCAGTCGTTGATCATTTTTAGTTTACTCACACCGTTTTCTTTTTATTAGAAACAAAACTGTTCACAACGTGACTGTCATTTTCTTTAACGGTTACAGTTTCAGTGCCTAAAATGTGAAAACCCTTTTTTTTCCCTAGCCTTTGAAAATCAAAGTCCGAGAAGAGTACCTCACAGACATTGGTAAGAAAAGAAAAACATGAAATCTACCACACTTGAGTCATCAATTTCTTAAGATCGAGTGGATTTTAATTAAATCTGATCATTTTAATGAACAAATCTGACAATCTGTAGAGTATATTTTAGTTGATAGTGAAGTATTTTTTCTGTGATGTGTTGTTGGTGGCTTTCAGAAAGTCGTCTTCATGCGCAGGAGGACATCAGAGGACCTCTGTCTGAGCTGCAGCAGCAGGTGCTGCCGGACATCCAGGAGCTTATTCAGGACTACAGGTGCATTTACTAAAGATGGTTCATTCATGGAGCCAACCAGACAGCTGTGGAGGACAGCTGTTTGTGGCTAAAAAGAAAAATCATTAGTTTGTAAAGAAAGTTCATGCTTAGTTTGGTTTCTAAACAGTTACTCCGAACCTTTGACCATCAAACCCCCTCCTCCTCTTCATAATATATATATATATATTTTTTAATGTAAATAAGTGGATTCAAGAGTTCATCCTAACTACAGTGTGAGGTGTGTGTGCTTCATATATTTTCAAAATGTATGTACCGGTAATGTATTTATTTTATTTATTTATTTTTGCTTTTTAATTTTGTTTTTGTTGGTTTTAAAATGATACCAGAGACCAAATTTCACATTCAGCATGAAGGGGACAAGAAAATGTTGGAACAGTAGAAACATGTTTATCACTACTGGGTTTCTCTACCTGATCAGAGTCACACACACACACAGATAAAACTGGTATCAGCTGTTAATTCAAGTTACCGTAATTTACAGACTATAAGCTGATACTTTTATCTGGACAGTTTCTTTTTTTTAATAGAAACTGGATGGAGGATGGAGGGTGAAACGTTTCTATAAAAAAAGAAACTGTCCAGCTGACCCGACTGAGAATTATTGGGTTGAGAATTTTATGTTTATTTGACAGTGATTTCCGTTTTTTTGGAGGCTAAATACAAATACAAGGAGAACATTAATTTATTTGTATAGTTTATAGTTTTTTTTAGGATTTTATATTGTTTATATTGATATCTAATTATATCGCTATCAACCAAAATTAAGAAATATAGCGTGATAAAAATGTTGGCCATATCGTCCAGCCCTATTACAGTAAATACTTTGTTTTGTTAACACCCAATGCCATAAAGTTTATGCCATAAACTTAAGAGAAATGCAATGTTACACGCATGTTAGGTCAGAACAAGGAAATCCGTATCGGCAGATAAAGTTATATTTTAAAGTGTTAAACTGCTTCGTATTAAGAAGTGGGTCTTTGTGAAAAGGCTTTGAACAATTACTGTCTAACCTTTTGTAGACAGCTCTTCCTCTGTTTGGACAAACAAAGGTAAATTATGACAGAAACAGGATTGATGTGCTGACGGCTAACTCCTGCTGCACCAACAATGAAGTGAATTAAAACGACCATTCTCCGAGAATATTTTATTTAAAAAAAATAAAAAATTTATCAGGCTTTAAACCTGACTGAAACCACCATGATTGTCTTGATGTCATTAAGAATTGTGACAAAAATCAACGTTCTGCAGCTTTTTGTTTTGATTCATCACTTTTTTTTAAACATTTGTAAATCCTGAAGTGATTAAACAAAAACTAGTCGGATGGAAAATATTGTGATCTGCCTGAGATCTTTGAGAACCCAGTGTGTTCAGGGAGAAAGTATCACTTCTATCCTTCTTAACAGACATGATCACAATTTTCACAACCGAATCACTCCAGATGACTCCTGATGAGAGTGCACGGAAAAAATATAGTTATTATTATTATTATTTCTGTTGGTGTTAATGTGCGTGTGTACATATAACGTTTTTTCT
>JBBPBX010009091.1:50855-60855 GCA_038048925.1 Garcialebias charrua | reverse complement strand
AATGATTGTGTTTTGGCCTCCCGCGACTGCAGCTATATTTAGTAGTGCTGGCAAGGGGCTGTGAAATCCTGCCTCCCTCTCCATGGCACTTAGCAGGTTTCAAGGAACGCCATAAAGAGAAAACAGGCAAATACAAGGAGAGGAGAGGTGAAGATGGCTTTAGTCAGAAAACTGCTTTATTTGCATCAAATTGACTAATTAAAAGTAATTTTCTGCCAAGGCTCTTTGTTATATTTCCATTTCTTGTTTTTGCTCTTTTTTTCCACCTCCTCCCTCTGCCTGTTAAATCCCAGCCTCTTCCCTGTAGTGTTGTGGTGCTGTTCAGCTGCTAATGCAGACTCGGACATGTGCTCGGGCTTTTTAAAGTGGCTGGTATTGTCCAGTAAAAGCTACGATGAATCTCAATGAGAGTGCCTGCCTGCCAAGGCAAACTTCAGTCTCTTTCTCCACTTGTCTGTTTTCTAAAGCTTTTCTTTTCACCACTTTCACTTTTTTCACTCTGTTGGCACTTTGGGGGATTGCTTTGACTTGTTTATCCTCATCTTTTTTTATTTATTTACTTGTTTTCTTCTTCTTTTATTTTACCTCAAGTTTTGCCCCTTTCTGGTCTCGGATTTTAAACTTGACAACACTGCTCCAGTCGTTCGTTCACTTTCCACTACAATTAGCACACACAGCACATTTTAACACACACACGTTTTTGCACGTGACCAACTGTGAATATCCAAGCTTAGCTGTGTAAAAGGTTAAGTGGTCATGTAGCCGTAAAATGAACTAAAGGTGTGCCTGTGTAAAACCGAAAAGTAAAGGCATTATCATAATTTAATTTGTGGCAATTCAGCTTTAGCCAATTTAATAGCACATGTATCAACAAAATACATGCACCGTAAAAGGAGCGTTTCAGAAAACAATAAGATTCTGTTCATTTTAATTAAATAACAAAATTGAGGATGTCAGCAAAGCAGCTTTACGCAGCAGCAGAGGCAGATGGGGTCTCCAGGGCCAAATCATTTAGCCGACTCTGCATCATTTGAAGAATATCCTCTTGTGTACTTGTTTATCCATTGTCGTTAGGTGACCTCATATATGGTACTGTACTATGGAAATTTAAAGGGATTACGGTACATGAGATCAGTTTAGAGTCCAAAGGATTTAAAAGCCAAAACACACTGAAATCAGATATAAATATGGTAGATTCACCTGAACAGTTAGACTTGAAGATATTTACAACAGTGTTCCAACAACTTTTTGGCAGTCTAGACTTGAACTTTACTGCTGGAAACGAAAAGTGCATGCGTGATTTTATCTGTACCAGAAGCAGGACATGTTCGTGCACTAAAATGTTTGTTAAGATAAGGTTTCTTCACACTTGATTTTGCATTTATCACTACTACATGGTTTGAAATGTTTCCAAATTATTGACAAGTGAGGGATTTCATAAAAAAGCATCAAGGTGTAACTCTTAAACTGCAAAATCACAGTAATTTCCCTTTAAGACAAAAAGCTACATTTATACTTTGTTTTTGATCTAATTGCTTTTTTACTGAAAGGGGGGGAGCTGACCAGGAACTATTTAATGATCAGGACTGCAGAATGTGTTCATATAGCTTTGTTGAGGTCTCAGAGAGAAGTTACTGAAACCTGAGATAGAGAGACAACACAAAATAGTAACAGATTGATACTACCGGTAATTGGAAACCTTTTTTTTTGTGTGTTTTCATAAACACAGTGACTGTAAAAATCTAATCTTTTATTCCTGTCTTTCCTGTTGTGATTGAAACATCTTTGTAAGGGTTAATTTATTTATTATCTTCTAATATTAGACTTGCCTTTGCAGCATCTCCTCCTGCTGCTCCTCCTCCTCCTCGCTGAGCCATCTCCTGCAGATGTACTGTAGTGTGTTTAACAAAAAGAGTCTTTCTGCTCGGCCTCAGCTGGGCTATAGCAACACATGATGTCATCAAGACACGCCCCCTTTCCCCTCCTCTTCCTCTCACGTGCAGCCAGAATCTCCTTCACTTCTGTGTTTGGCTGTTTTCTTTTTTCAGCTTCATTGTTTCGCCCAATCTGCTGAATTCTTTCTTTCTTTCTCTCACTCTCTCTCTTTCTTTCTTTCGCTCTTTCTTTCTCAGTCTTTCTTTCTCCGTCTCTTTCTTTCTATCCGTCTTTCTTTCTTTCTCTGTCTCTTTCTTTCTGTCTACGTCTTTCTTTCTTTCTCTGTCTCTTTCTTTCTGTCTCCGTCTTTCTTTCTTTCTCTCTTTTTCTTTCCTTTTCTCTCTGTTTCTGTCTCTCTTATTTATTTTGTCCATCTGTCCTTCCCTCCCTCCATCCTTCTGTTTCTCCTCCTCCATCAGACCAAAGAAGTGTGAATAGCAAGCAGAGCCCCCCACCCTGCAATAATGAGAACAGGTCTTCTGAGCCCCCCAGTGGCAGAAAGTGGTCATGACAGCTAATTTCTCCAAGTTGCTTCATCAGCACAGTGTGTCTGAACAACTAAAGGAGAAACTTTAAGTTAGTGATTTGCACAAATTGGGTGAATAGACCATCGAGTGGGGGTCCTCAGATAATCTCCAAAAAGCTAGTGAAGATATTATTTTGCTGTCATTGTGTTTTGGTTATTGGGATTATTGGTAATAAATGGATGGAGCTTACCATACCATACCACTTTATTTATAGAGCACTTAAACAGACACAAGGCCAACCAAAGTGCTGTACAATAGAAAACAAAACAAGCATAGCAAACAGGAAAAAACATAAAATAAAAATATAGATACAAATAGCAAACAGAAACTAACTAAAATGGCGAACAATGTATATTACAGAGAGGATCAAAACAAATCACACCGTGTTAAAGGCAAGAGAATAGAAGTGGGTTTTCAAGCTAGACTTAAATACTGTGAGTGCGGGAGCCTGCCTGACACTCGGTGGCAACTCATTCCACAGTCTCGGACCTGCAACAGAGCTTCTCCCACTGTTTTTGGGGTTATCTTTGGATAAAGGATTTGTGAGCCACTGCTCTAAACAATCACTGCTTTAGTAGTTTCTGCATCAAGGCTACCTGACGAATAGGACTACACTGTGAAGTTGATGTATCATGGGGGGATAGGGAGGTGTGATTGACAGAGGCCGGGTTAGATTTCACTCCACCCTTATCTTTTAATGGCCTGGTCTTTGTGTTGGCCTCTGCCACCTGAGACAAACACAACACAATATATATACACACATGTGTGTGCGCCTACACACACTCGCATTCAGATTTGAGTGTGACGCAAGAGTCGTACAAAGGCAAACCCATCAATGGGCCGGCTGTCACCTCCCTCCTGTGGCGCCTGGTTGTGATTGATAACTCCATCTCTTCTTTCCTCCCTCCATTCTTGTGTCTGAAACAGAAAGACAGAAAGGCTCCACCTCATGAATGGACAAGTTTCAAATCGTCTTTTCTAAATTCAGGGCGTTATATGGTCTAACTGTATTTCTAAGGATGTCTGTTCTTGTGCAAAACTGAGAAACCTTAAAGACCGTGTAAAGTGAAATAAAATGTGTGTTTTTAGTTTGTCACATGGCATAAATATGTGTTATTAATCACCCATTTAAATCTGACTGATTAAAAACATTGTTTACCTTATAAAATTAAGTCTCAAAAATCATGAAAAAACATGATTTTGCCTTGCCCTGGAACGCTGGGGGCGTGTCAGTGCGTGGGCGTGGTTTCAGCGCAGCTGCGCTCGTGTCCTGCCCCTGCCCTGAGCTGACTGTGTGGAGAGGCAGGCAGCAGAGATCCAGTAAACCTGCTCTGTTTTTATCCGAGTTCTGTCTGTAACAGCAGCTACTTTTTCCAAGAGTTACGCTGTTTTTGTAAATAGTTTTCTTGTGTGTTTTTAATCTGGAATGAATAAAAAATTTTTTTTAAAAAGAGTTGTACCATGCGGGAATTGAACCCGTGGAGTTTGGGACGGAAGGGAAGCGCTTTATCCATTGACCTATCCAGGCATTACAGATACTCGGTATAAAACCATGCGGTATAAAAACATGTTTACGACATCCAGGGAAGATGCACGAACGAGGCATAATTGATTAGCTAGCTAACAATGAACAAAATATCTATGCTATTGCTATCTGATGCTATCTGCGATTCGCGAGTGAACGGCTCCACCGAGGCGAATTTATACGGCTGGAGCTGCAGGGGGTGGGGCTATACTAATGAGGACCGCGTGACGAAACGCGGTCACATTTAAAACACGCCTAAAAAATCCTGAAACAGAAATATGTTTATACACAGTTTGCTCTATAACTCCAAAATTAATTGAGCTACAATTTTGAGACTTTTTACTCATTTACAAGATTACAATTATGACATTTATAATGTTTATTGAAGAAAATGTTGAAATTCACTTTACACGGTCTTTAAAAGAAAAGGAACATTTGTGTTCTTCCGTAAAAGTCTTTTTTATAAAAAGAGCAAGTCAGCACATTTATTTAAAATAAATAGACAAGTAAAACACTTTCTCCTAAACGCATAAATATTTAAATTTGTAAGATTTGGTAAAAATTATACTTGAGTGGTAAAAATGGGTCATGAAACCAACGTAGAGATGAAGAAATATTAGGAATGCACGTAGAAAGGATAGAAGACGTAAAAGAGCTGCAGGAAATGTGGCCCCGAAAAGGAAGTAGAGTAAAATTGGGCTCACCAGAAAATACCAAATTGTCAAATTGTCAAAAATTAACGATGAATAGGTTGTAAACCCTTTTTGAATATGCTTGCACACATTCACAGAAGCAAGTAAAAAGCTATTTTTAAACGCCTAAATGTGATTTTATTCCATTTGGCTGACCCCACCTCCTACCTCATACTGTCCGGCCATCTGTTAGCAAAAAACCAAGTCGCCATCTCTCCTTTTATTTCATGTCTGCACTCTTCTTCCTCCTCAACTGTTATTCTCCGTATGCTCTGGTTTGTGTGTGTATCCTTGTCTAAATCTCATCCATTGTATTAACAGTAAATGGGAGTTTGCACACTGCTTTCAAATCCATTGTTAACTACCGGTAGACAGTTCATCATTTCCCTAATGAACAACAAAGGTTTCCACAAACAGTCTGACGAAGCAACTGCTTCATCACATGGTGGATTTGGCCTCCGCTGTGAAGTGTAGGAGCGCCCACGCCTCCTCTGTGCACTGGGTTGTTCTTTTTTGATATTTTGAAACAAAACCGCTATCATCTGTGTTGCAACAAAAAAATTTAACACCGGTGTGACCTAGAATATAACAAACCCAGTCAGACTGTTTTTTTTTATTTTATTAATTGAGTTTAGTTTCCTTTCTAGAAAATATTTAGCGTTTTCTCTTTATCCAATTAAACTTATTTTTTCTCCCGTTCTGCTTGTTTCAGGTCTCGAAAGTAAACGGGCTGACGCGGGCTGGCTCGGCACAAGCTGTCGTCGGTGCCAAAAAGTGCCACGACTTACGACTGCCGTCCAAAACTGTGAAGAAGTACACAGCCACCGTGTCCAAGGGCCACGTCACCTACACCAAAGCCAAACAGAAAGAACTGGGCAGGAAAACCAAACTCAGCAGCAGCAACAAACACAGCAGCGCCGCCTCGGCATCATCGTCAGCGAACAATCACAATCAGCACAGCCAGCCAGCAGCCAGCACGAGGCTGGCCAACTCAGGAAAAGCAGCGGCGTCAGCCCACAACAGCAATGCAAAAACTCGCAAACAGGTGCTACTATCAAACGGGCTGCACAACGTGGCCGCCAGTGCCCGACCCAACGGCAGGCTCAACGGGCAGTGGCACAACGCCTTGGCCAAGGAGGACGGTCCGAAACAGTGCCAGCAAGTCCACGTGGAGTGCCCGGGCCGAGAGGGACTGCGCAACTCCAAACGGCGTCTGGAGGTGGTGCTTAACTCAGTGAGCGCGGCCGTTGTTGAGCAGAGGGCCAAAACGAGCGGCGTCGAGGCCAAGAAGGCCAAAATTCAATCCACGCCTTTGGAGACGCGCAGCAGCAGCAAGAAGATGGCCATCGAAGAGAAAGCTAACAAACAAAACCCCGCCCCCACCACTCCGGTCTCTAACGGACACGCATCAGGAACACCCGCCTCCCCTAAACAAACTCCGCCTGTTACTTCTTCTACGCCCCCTCCTCAACAAGCCACACCTCCTTCTACACCAGCAGCCAACGTGGAGCCAGTGAACCAGCGACCTAAGCGTGCATCAGCCGGCAAACTGATGTTGATACGACAAGCACAGCAGCAGCAGAACAGGTCACATGGGCGGAGCTCCTCCTCTTCCTCACCTTTGATAGGCCACAACGGTTCACCAAACCCCAGTTGCGCCAGCACTACCTCAGACCCCCAACAAACCTCGGCGTCCTCTTCTTCCTCCTCCTGCTCCTCCTCCTCCTCTATTCTTTCTTCCACTAGCAGCCCTGGACAGGTCAAACCAGCAGCGCAGCGGCTCGCCGACCGCGACAAGGAGTGGGAGCGTGAGAAAGAGCTGACGCGCCAGAAGGAACGCGAGCAGGAGAAGGAGGAGCGCCAGCGGAGCAAGCCGGAGGGCTGGGCGGCACTGGGCGAAGCTCCTTGCTTTTGGCCACTTCCTGGGGAGTTCCAGGACCCTCTGGTGTACTTGGATGCAGTGAGGGAACAGGCCGAGGTGGCCGGCATGTGCCGCGTGGTGCCGCCACAGGACTGGCGGCCGGAGTGCAAACTGAACGAGGAGATGCGTTTTGTTACGCAGGTGCAGAGGGTCCACATGCTGGGCCGACGCTGGGGCCCCAATGTGCAGCGGCTGGCTTGCATCCGCAATCACCTCAAATCTCAGGGCATTACCATGGATGAGCCCCCCGTCATTGGTAAGTGAGACAAACAGGCGCACGGCGTGATTTTTACACCAAACGAGCATCCCCTGAAAATGTCTGGAGTTGACTACTGTAGGTATATTAATAAGGCTTCTTCCTGCAGGCTGCCACAGAGGACAGGAGCGATTGATTTTACTGGAGTGAATTAAATCTAGATAATTGATTTTAAACCGTCACCCTTGTAAAAGGTATTTAAAAGGTAGTAAATAAAATTAACACAGATTACGGCCATTAAAAAGTATTAAAAAGTAATGAACGTCATCTGACGAGGTATTAATTTTTGTAAACCTACACAACTATATTTTTCCCGTTCTATCGGCGAAAAAAATCCTGTGAATTTATCTTTTCTAATTTTATGTTCGAGTAGGACCTAAGCTAAATCAATGACGTCATATCGTCGGTCCGTGCACGTTCGCGCCGATCGCCGACAGAGCTTCCAGAACCGTCATGGAGAAATGTAAGTTTTCAGACCTCTGGTTGGAGGACGCCAGAGTCAGAGACTGGCTTCAGCCAACAGCCGAGAGGCTTATTGTCATGTCTGTAAAAAGAAACAGGAAGGAGGAACACGGCTCGTTTCTCCAAAATTTAACGAGAAAAGCACCTAAATAATTATTTGTTTGCTCGAAATTATAGTAAAGGTTTGTCTCAGTCTATCATTTGCTTAATAAATGCACTTTAATGATCAAATTTGCCGGGGTGTTGCAGCTGTTTTGACGGTTCCAAGCAGAGAGCAGAATAAAGGTGGGGAGTATATGGCAGGCCGATTGAGTCATTAATAGCTGGTGAAGAGTCTCAGTCATCCAGGACATGGTAAATTATAAAAAGTGCAAGAAAAAACAAAACAATAAAGTATAGTATAATAAATAAAGTCCAGTTGTTTTTGTCTTGAACTTTTTTGAATTTGTCATTATAGCCACGTTTTCCTATTACATGATATAACAGCCAACCTCATGCCATACGCCAGTCAGAATGAATGGAAACGGTCATATCTCAGTCAAAAATGGTTTATAAATACAGTATGGGGAAAAAATCTATAAATATGTAACTTCAGCCTATAAGTTGCAGGGCATGTAAATTATGGAAAAAAAACTGTTGACTTAAAGGATGACAAATACAGTAGTTATTATTTTTCTCCCTCTCTTTTTGAATTGCGCATGTTTTTAGTGTTTAGTTTCACTTTAGCACTTTGAGATTTTTATTAATGAAAAGTGTGGTATAAATTGAATTTATTATTATTATTAGTATAGAATCCTTTTAATTAAACTGTTCTCTTTTCAAGTTTACAGTTTTTTTTGTTTGTCATTAGAGATATGCTGTGTGTGGGAGCAATTAAATAACTTTTTGTCTTGGGTTAGATTTAAATAACAAATAGGTCAGTGCTTTTATTGAGGCAAGAAGCAACTTGGTGTATCTAGTAATTGATATAAAACTACATTTACTACCAAAGTTTAGGAAGAAAATGACAGTAATCTATCACTTTACAATTAGTTGCTCTGAACTGAAATACAAGAGGTTGCCGCTACGGTTACAGCTCAGTATCGTGATGGTATTAAAAAATATTGTGATGGTATTAAAAAGGTATTAAAAGGTATTACATTTAACTCGAGAATTTCTGTATATACCCTGTTTTATTTTTCAGTTTACAGTGACAGTAAAAATGTGAAACAATCCTGCAAAGAGCAAGTCAGTGTTTCATCCAGATCTAGTTATTCTCTCATTGTTGTCATTGAAGCAAGTTCAGACTTCAAACAGAAACTGTATTATTGGGTTTGCGAATGCTTTCACGTGAACAAGTTGTTATTTTACTAGTTTTATGCAGTTTTTTAATTGTGCTGTGCCACGTTTGTAGCCTTTAAATTCACATGTGTACAGAGCAGAGCGGTCGGTGTTGTGATTTCTGTTGCAGCTGTTCAGCAAAGTGAAACACCTCGCTTCCATGGGACTTCCTGAACTTGATAACAGCTCGGTTGAACTTTGTAACCGTATTATTATCAGCAGAACAAAAGTATGAACAGCAGCAGACACATTGATAAAAAGAAACACAGTAGCAATGACTTCATTTGGCTTCTGATCAGCTATCCCAACTTTACTCCTCCTTCCCTTTCCTATGACTGCTTTTTAGCTTGGTGGGGAATTTTCTGAAAACAGCTCAGGTTTCTAATGTACTGTATTCTCCGCTATAAACGTCGCTCCACCCTATAAGTCACATCAGTCCAAATATGTCTAATACAGTGGAAAAATCCATAAATACGTCGCTTCGTCGTACAAGTCGCATCTATTATGCGTCAGCGTCGCGTTTGTTACATGTCATCGCTGACAACCCAGAAACATAAACTGGTGTTGTGCCAAAAATTCATTGGCTGCCAAATGGCGGCTGCGGGGGTGTGCACGGGAGGACTTTAACAAGAATTTAACAAGATTAACAATCAAAAACAATTATTTGTTTGCTCAAAATTATAGCAAAGGTGTGTCTCAGTTCAAAGGTCCACTGACATGATTTTTCTACTATTCATCAAATTGCTCAAAATACTGTATATATATTTTATCATTTAAATATGTTCGTTTTTGCAAACAAAATGATAAATCACTTTAATGTTGCTTTAAAAGTTATTTTGAACTTCAAGCCGTGTTTAATCATGGGAAATCCGGTTACACCCGAACGCACCATCTGTGACGTAGTGAGAGGCAGAGGGCTCTGGTCTCTTTAATAGCGGACATTTTAAAACCCGACTAATTTAGCAATCTATGTGAAGATTTGAGCTATTTGTCTTCATTTTGTGAAGCAGAAAATAGTTTGGGTGATGGAACAAGAAACAACAGGATCTAATTTAGGTCTGATGCTGTATCAGACTTACCTTCATGTGGAGCTGTGCACACCCGCACACTGTGACAAGCCCAGAGCTCTGCCTCTCACTCTGGACACTACGTCACAGATGGTGCATTCGGGTGTAAACGGATTTCCCATGATTAAACATGGCTTGAAGTTCAAAATGTTGTTTATGATGTTTTTCTACTACATTAGGGCTTAGTGTATTTCTAGTTGATGTTTTTCTTAGTTAATTCTAGATGTTATTACTGTTTTTCTCTTGCATTTGTTGTTGGATGTAACTGGGACCCTGTGTACATAATCTCGTTTTC
>JBBPBX010009091.1:3901-50834 GCA_038048925.1 Garcialebias charrua | reverse complement strand
AAAGACTCTCTGACTCTGACTCTGAAAATCACTTTTAAAGCAAAATTAAAGTGATTTATCATTTTGTTTGCAAAAACGAACATATTTAAATGATAAAATATATATATTTTGAGCAATTTGATGAATAGTAGGAAAATCATGTCAGTGGATCTTTAACTTTTCCTTAATAAATCCACTTTGACTGTCAGATCAGCTGCATTTTCAAAAGCCGATACGCGGAAATGCGAACGAGCAGAGGGCGACTCGCTGTGCATTTCTTCGAAATCTAACAAGATAAACGCCTCAAAACACAAATATGTGTCTCAGTTTAACTTTTCCTTAATAACTGCACTTCAATGGTCAAATCAGCTGCATTTTGCCGTGGCGGCACGACGAAATGAAGCTGATTTGACGGTTGCTCCAGGCAGACGACGGTGGCAGGCTATGGCAAGCCGATTGTGTCAATAATCGCCACTTTTATCCATTACATGACATATCAAACTGCTCAACTGCCATCTAGTTGCTGAAAATGGTAGCGTTCAATATTTTCAGTCAGAATGAATGAAAACGGTCATCTCAGTCAAAAATTAGTTCATAAATATGGGAAAAAAACATACATTAATCGCTTCGGCGTATAAGTCGCATGGCATGCAAATTATGCAACAACAACAAAAAACACGACTTATAGGGCAAAAAATACGGTATATTTATTTTAACTGTCTTTCTATCACTGTAGTTAAATGAAACTCCCTCACTTAGGACATGGATTGTTAACAAGACACCACTAAAGCTTTCACGTTTTAAAGTAGATTATCACATTCTGAGAAAACTGTGACCCAATGAAGATTTCACAATTACACCTTAACAATGTATTGTCTGATTTGATGGTAGTAAAATAAATCTCACAAGGCAGTCACTTTTATTTGTCACTTTCACCGGTGTATCTGAGGAAAGCATGAGGAACTTGGAAACAGTGACTAAATGCTGAGGTTTTAAACAGAATGATGTCTGTTGTCTTTATTTCTATAAAACTTCAGGACTGATTGCTCATGAGGTGACATGACACTCAGAAGTGATCCCACTCCCCCAACAAATGAAAATAAATCGGAATAAAGCTCGTAAAAGTCTTTTATTTATTAACTGTTATTTGTTTCGTTATTCGCTTCATGCAGGTGGCTGTGAAGTGGACCTGTCACGTTTTTTCCACCTCATCAACGACATGGGCGGCATGCAGCAGGTGATGGACCTGAAGAAGTGGACCAAGCTCGCTGACCTTCTGCACATCCCCAAGTCTGCGCAGGACCGGCTGGCCAAGCTGCAGGAGGCGTACCTCCAGTACATCCTCTCCTACGACTCGCTCAGTGCCGAGGAGCGCCTTCGGCTGCTGAGCGACGTGCTGCTGGAGAAAAAGAACCTGGAGTCGCGCCAGGGCCCCCTGGAAGGTCTCTCCGATTCTACAGCTCCGAGCGGGCTCTCGCTGCCGCGCTACGAGCCCAAGAACGGACTAGTGGGCGGGATAGTGGGAGGCACGACGGGGAACCACCGCACCAACGGAGTCCATCACCGTCTGAAGGAGCTGGAGGCTCAAGTGAAAGCGGGCCGGCGCCGGCTCTTCGCTCAGGAAAAACAAGGCAAGGACGACAAGCAGCACGGAGAGGAGGAGGCGAAGGAGGACAGAGGCGTCCTCAGTGACCAGTACAAATGTATTTACAAGGTGAGGGTACAGAAAGCACTTCATGTTTACTCCACACTCTTGAAGCACGCAGACAAAAGAAACGTAAGTGCACCTTATATTTTCACGGCTCCTTCCTGTTCTTCCTTGTGATCTGAAGTTATAAACTGCTGATAATAACTTTTATTGTCATTTGAAGGTCGGCAATCGGTTTGCCATCAACAGTGGCAGAACGGCATAGAAGCATCGATAAGTCGGCTTCCTCAAATGCCTCATTGTGTTTTTTGTTCAACTAATTTAACTGAAAGATTTAGGAAAACACTCAACACATTTTTTTTTTAGACCATTACTTTAGCATTTCGGTTGCGTTTTAAACGTTTGCGTTTTGTAGGCTGCTGTTCTGGGACAATTTGTGACGTGATTGCTGCAATTGTTAAAGGACGGGCTTGTTCTTCATTGAAAATTACACCCACGCAAACTATTTCCGCTTCAAACTATCAGCACTAAAAATGCAGGAAGTAGGGGGTCAAACATTCATTGGCCCTCTCACTTTACCTCGGCGTTCCTTTTTGGGCTCCGTATACCCGATTCAGTCGTTCACATCCATATAAGGCATACAGCTGAAAGAGGGTGAACAAAAAAATACTGCAATAAAACTGTATTTACACCTGTTCTTTTTCTAAGATAGAGTTCGTAAATACTTATGTCTCTTTTTACCGTCATCATCTTCTTCATGAGAGAGGAGCAGCTGAAACTGCTGCTGCACTTACTGTACAACTCTCTGAAGTATTCATCAAAGGTTTGGTTTCTGTATCATCAACCGACAAGAAGTGACTGGAATCATGACACCCCACTGTTGAACCATTCCACTGATCATTTCTGTTTTAAAACAAGAAAAATCTTACAACTTGAAAACACTACACACCTTCTTATTTTGTCAAGTGGTCCCCATTTGGCTGGTGGAGCCAAACGAGCCCTTCGATCTGTAGAGCAACCAGGTTTTTGGGAATAATTCTAATGGTCGTCTCCGACAGGGAGTGTAATGTCTGACCTTTTTGAGAATGCTTTTGGCTTCCTTGGTTAAACACGCTATGATTATGTCTCACTTAGGGATGTGTCATTGTCTTGAGAAGTTATTTGGGAACAGTCTGACCGAGTTTGTAGTTCACTAAAGTAAAATATTGTCAGATGTATTTATATTTGAATCAAGTGCTTTTTTTAAAATATATATATATACTGGTTGGTTTATTATTCTGTGTGGTAAGATGCTTTGATTGGATGTTCATCTAAAAAGATTCCCATCAGCCCTTTCTGCCGGCAGCTGTGCTCATCTGGCTTGCAGAAATGTAGGTCAGAGAAATTGCCCCGCCCCCTTCAAAGCCCCGCCTTCTTGATCACCCCACCACTTTTTAGCGTTTTTAGCACATCTCCTTCATTCAGCAGGTCTTTTTTTTTTCTAGTTGTCCCCCCAAACCTCTGTGCACGACGTCCTCCTGCCGCAAAGGCTGCAATTTGTGCGCATGCAGTTCAAGCTTTGTCATGCGCGGCACGTGCACAAAATTGCCATGTTCACATTTTGAGGAGGAGAAACGACCGATATTTTCTTTACTTTTTGCCTTGCTTCCTTTTTCCTTCCAATCCAAAGAAACCCACAAATCTGGATCTCGTTTTATTATTATTGTTTATTTATTTTTGTTATTCCCAGTTGCAAATCCTTCTATATGAACATCCCTTTGAATAACTGAGATGTTGTCGATATCTGTTCAATCGGCAGAGCTTCGAGGTCTAGAGTTGAACGCATCGACACGAGAAGCCGTGTCACGGACCTGACAGGACAGACTGGGTTCAGCCCGGCTCAGATTTGTGCACATTTTTTTCATCTCACGAGACCTCCAGGAGGAGATCCGATTTCACTTTCGCTATCAAGAGAACACAGTGCATGTCGAGGGCATAATTAACTCTGATTGCACTCTGAAAGCTCTGGTTCTGACTGGAGGGGAAGAAGACATTGTCCGTGTTTACAATGTAGCCTTCATACTGTATTATTCAACAGCTTTAATTGACCACCTTGTAGTTTTTGTGCCGATTGAAAACTTTAGGAAGATAAACTGTTAATGTGGTTCCTGTTCAGGCGTTTAGTTTTGTTGTCGTTGGATGATTCATGAGAAAGATGGTAGGGACACGTGTTGGAAAAGGCACATACTAACACAACGATGATGAACGTCTGCAGTTTTTACCCATAATGCTTTGTTGAAATCACCTTCAAATTTTGCTTTTCATGATTGAGTATCATAAATATTTTTTTTTAATTCATCACAGCATGCCCGTCACTTCCAAAGGTAATTTTAGTTTTTGGTTGCAGGGGAAATCGGTGTCCTTGACCAACTTCTTCAGGATAGCTCGCAACACCATGACCATGTGCTTTAACAAAGAACCAGGAGCCGCCGAGGTCGAGGTCAGCGCCACTGTTCGTTCAGTTCAAACACCATCAGCTCGCAGTGACTTTGGCTTAAAGTGCAGCGTCCGTACGAGATAACTAAGCTGATGCAGGAAACCTGTTTTAATACATTCTCGTTCATCAGGTTTTCTCTTTTCTTCCCTGCAGCAAGAGTACTGGAGGACTGTGGAGCACAGAGACTCGCACGTGGCAGTTCATTGTGGAAAAGTGGACACCAGCACACACGGCAGTGGCTTTCCCACTGGAAAATCTGAGCCATTTTCAAAGTAAGCACCTTATTATTTATTATTTCATAAGCCTGCGTGAAACCATTCCACACATCGCATGTCCGCTCATTCCCGACTGGGCAGTTTGTAATCAGTGTTTACATTTGGCAATGAAACGTATCGCTACATGAGCCCAAAGCGGTTTGAGTGTAGGGGTTGAACGAGTACATAATTTTTAAACTCGACATTAACATAAATAAACTCGAGTAGTACTCGAGTAGTCGATGATGTCATAGGCTCTTAAGATGCAAAATAAATAAATATATAAAAATGCATAAAAACTTCATTATTTACCACAAAAAAAAAAAAGACCAACAAAACATTGGGAGCATTTATTATGCTCCTATCATTTATCATACTGCAGATAAGTCACAGGAAAAACAAAACTATTAGTTATTATTATTAATATTAACATAGTGAATGTACCGTGCGGCACACGTCAAAACGAAACTTAAAAACAAGTGGGGCCACACCGCACCACCGCCTGCAGTGCTGTGCAATTTAGGTTTACTTTTAGAGATTAATGTGTTTATAGGTTTTTATTAGGTCTAGAGATGAATATTTGTTGCTTTTTGTTTGTGAAACAACAGAGGAAGCTGTTTCGGCCACCTCCTGTCACAATCTACGGTGGTCAGTGACAGAAATTGATTCAATGAGCAGCAAAGCATTCTATAAAATTATAAACTGTTTCATAATAATAAAACACGACACATTTTTACCTTTTTGACAAGACTGGGCCTGCTCCATACATCCGTGCGCACAGAGGAATCAATTTTGTAGCGTCTACTATATCTACCCCGCGCTCTGTGCGGATCATGTGACATGTGACGTAATGATGTCAGTGCGACGTGATGACGTCACTACGAGTACTCGAGAGGGACAAAAAGACCTCGATAGAAGTTTTAGGACTCGGTACTCTGTTAAAGCACTACAGTATTTGAGTGGTCATCAGTTGACGTATCGTTTAAGTAAAACCAGATTAATTGAGAAACACACGTTCCCCTCACGAGGCTCGACGGTCACCTTTCCTGTTTCGCTGTTCGGTTAAACACCAGAGGCCTCGTTCGTGTATGAACATCAAGGTGTACGAACACAAAGATGTGAAAGTGTGCAAAAAATATACACAAACTGTTGACCTGCCGTGAGAACGTGCTCACCTCCGTCCATGCAAACCTTCTCAGATGACTGTGTTGAAATACTAAAACACGCCTAAAATACACTGAAATTTGACTTCTTTTGACTTTTTAAATGAAGGTGGTACCTAACAGTGTTCAGTCAGTGGACGGTTTCTTTCTTTTGCTGAGGCATTTCGTCCTTCATCCAAAGGACGTCTTCAGTCCGAGGAGCCACAAAAGAACTGTGGCGTCCCACAAATGCCACACTCCCATACTGGTGTTTTGAGCCATTTTGGCTGACTGAGTCAGAGAAGTTGATGGTGGAGAGGGCAGGTCCCAGAAACCATTTTATCACCAGCAAGTTCTTCTTTTTTTTACTATGGGAGCCTGCCATGTATTTTTACTCATCTGCATTTTTATTTATGAGAGGGGGCAGAGTGCACGTGCAGCTGTGCTCTGCTCCATGTAAATCGAGATGTATGTTAAAAATCACAAATTCCAAGGTGGAAAGGATAAATGGAAATGGTTATATAAAACAGGAAAAAAAAGTGTTTTTATTTTAGTTGTATGCCAATTTTTAGAATGAAAGCTGCACATGAGGCCTCATGTCTGAAAAACAGGAAGATAAACATCTCACTGAACATTTTAAAAAGTACTGATGATCACTTAAGACCAGCAGAAACTCGTTTTTCCTCCTTAACCCTGGTGCTTTTCCCCAGACATGGATGGAACCTCACTGTCCTCCCAAACAACGCTGGATCCATACTGAGACATCTGGGTGCTGTGCCTGGTAAGACGCTGCTTCTCACAGCTTTAAGAAAATTACCTTCAAACGTACCGGTACTCTTTAGTTTTATCCTACGGTCAACTGGTACGTTTGCCACATGGTGGAAAATAATGCAAATCGTCCAGCTTTAGGCTGCATCGTCTGGTTTTTCATGATTTTTTATTTTTTATTTCCACAATTCTTCTCGTTTCTGCAGGGGTGACCATTCCCTGGCTAAATATTGGTATGGTCTTTTCTACTTCATGCTGGTCTCGAGACCAAAGTCGCCTTCCATATATTGATTACTTACACACTGGTGCTGATTGCATTTGGTAAGTCTGCACACTTTAAGTACGTCATCTTGGCTTGTAGAGCCCCCTAAAAATGTAAGTCTCTCTTCTTTAACAGGTATTCTGTCCCTGCTGAGGAGAAGGCTAAGCTTGACAAGGTGGTCCATACACTGCTTCAAGCCAATGGCACCCCAGGACTAGAAATGCTGGAGAAGAACATAATGGTTAGTGGTTTATCTGCGTATGGCTGTGTGTTCGGGCTTCGCATTTCTCAGCATTTCCAAGAACTGAGAAGCCGACCCAGCCCTAACGTTTCTCCTCTCTCTTTCTTTTAACTTCAGGTCTCTCCAGAGGTGCTTTGCCGTGAAGGCATCAAGGTTTACCGTACGGTGCAGCGGAGTGGCCAGTTTGTGGTCTGCTTCCCCGGTGCCTTTGTCTCTAAAGTGTGTTGTGGCTACAGCGTGTCGGAGACGGTGCACTTTGCCACGCCACACTGGATGAACCTGGGTTACGAGGCAGCCAAGGTCAGTTCGTAAAGCAGAACCTTTTCTAGTTTAACAGCTGTTCTCGTTTGGTAGTTTACTCCATCTTTGGGTTTCCTTTGAGAAGTGGAGAAACAAACTTACAGCTTGGCTTTATGAAAAGTCATTTAGCTGCCTGTCTTCTTGTGGAAGCAGACTTTAGATTATTTTATTTTTTTTACAGTTATGAAGGCTTGAAATGTGCAGCGTTTCCAATTTTCATTTTAAGTTCATCGTTTACGCCTTTCCTCAGGATCTAAAGTTTCGATGTGTAGCCAAACCCTTCTCCATGGAGAAGCTACTGTATCAGATCGCCTCAGCTGAGTCCAAGAGGGACAACGGCCTTCTCCTCACCACCATCTCTACGCTACTCAAAGACCTCAGGCAGGATGCTGCACGACACACACGCACGCCACAGCTGCAAAGCCAGTTAAAGTAGCAACCAATGAAAAGCTTGCATGGTCACACCAAGCTTACCATTTTTTTAAATCCAGTTCAGGAATTGTTAGGAATTACTTTAAATTTTATAAAATAACAGAAATGACCAAACTTACTCTATAAAGATAAAAAAAAGGCACATTTATAAACGAGTAGTTCACTCTATATTTCTCTTTTCGCTGTTTGTATTAAACACGTCTGCCTCTTTCCTAATGTGCACGTTTCTCCTCCAACAGGAACATAGAGTTGCACCAACGCCAGGAACTTTATGAGGCAGGTTTGCTCTCTTCCGCCCGTTATGGCACGCACGATAGCAGCCTCGGGCCCAGTGAGGGGCGAAAGAAACCCCGCGGGAAATGGCTGGCGCTGGAGTCTTTAGAGAGGCGCTGTCAAATCTGTCAACACCTCTGCTACCTGTCCATGGTGAGCACTTTGAGATTTTCATTAATGAAAAGTGCGTTATAAATTAAATTCATTATTATTATTATTAGCTCAACCTGCTGCGGTGCTGATTTTAAGACTTGTATGTTAAAAATGTTTATTGATTTACCCTGCAGTGGTGTTTATATTCATTCAGTCTGAAGGCAATTATGCTGTAACAGACACCTGCTACCATCTGATTTAAATATCTGCATTTACAAACCGGATTCCAAAAAAGTTGGGACACTAAACAAATTGTGAATAAAAACTGAATGCAATGATGTGGAGGTGCCAACATCTAATATTTTATTCAGAATAGAACACAAATCACAGATCAAAAGTTTAAACCAGGGGTGTCAAACAACCGGCCCCCGGGGCGCATCCGGCCCGCCAGGGGGGTTTAGTCGGCCCGCGGATCATTCTGAATTATTAAAAAAAGAATAAACGCTATTTTCTTAAAAATCTGCAGTTCCTATGTTGTCCGCTAGAGGCGCTGTGTTTTATTCAGTTCCTATGTTGTCCTACGTTGTCCTACTCAAACCGGATGCCTCTAGGACCCAGGGGCGCTGTGTTTTAGTGAGTTCAATTGCTTTACCCGTGTTTATATTAGGGGTGGGCGATACTGAGAATTTTGGAATTGATCCGATACCAAGTAAATACTGTGCTAGAATCGCATACTTCGATACCGATTCCGATACTTGGGGCGCTGTTGAGCCGCACAAAATTGAACAGTGTGAGTAACAAAATATTTGCCCATCACCTCTTTTACAACACACAGTTGTTTAAATAAAAGTCACCAGTGCAAAATAACAAAAAAGCAGCAATGTTACAAAAACACAACACTGTCAAAATCACAAAAACAGTGATAAGTGATAAACAAAAAACAAAAAAAGTGCGACAACAAAGCATCGATTCCACAGCGCTAGTATCGATTCGATATCAAGTACCACCTTGGTATCGATAGTATCGATACTAGAATCGATACGCCCACCCCTAGTTTATATTTGATATGTGTGGCTTTACCCGCTTTTTTCTCTTGGAACGGGCGATCGAGCGCCCTCATCAGCGGAATGTCTTTGTCGAAAAAGAGAAAAGTGGACACAGAGTGTCGGATTTTTCAAGAGAAATGGACTGCTTCCTATATGTTCACGGAAGTGAATGGGAAACCCGTCTGCCTGGTTTGTAAACAGCAAGTTTCGGTGCTTAAGGAGTACAATCTTCGTCGCCACTATGAAACTCAGCATGGTGAAAAATACAACAGCTTGCACGGAGAACTAAGAAAACAGAAGGTAAATGAAATGCTGGTTGGATTGAGGAAACAGCAATCTACTTTCACCCGGAGCCGAGAGGTGAGTGATGCTGCGGTGAAAGCCAGCTACGTAGTTGCTAGCCAAATAGCGTTAGCATCAAAGCCGTACTCTGAGGGAGAGTTTGTGAAAAACTGCATGCTGAAGGCTGCTGAAATTGTGTGTCCTGAGAAGCGACAAGCTTTTGCCAATATTAGCTTGACGAGAAATACCGTGGCAGACAGGATTTCAGAACAATCGGCAGATTTGTACAGCCAACTGAAACGCAAAGTGGAGTCATTTCTGGCATTTTCTGTTGCAATTGATGAGAGTACTGACATTACAGACGTCGCTCAGCTGGCCATATTCATTCGTGGAGTTGATGACACTTTGACTGTCACAGAGGAGTTTCTGGAGTTGGTGCCTATGACCGACACCACAACAGCTGAGGACATTTTCCGCTCTGTCGTTGGAGCACTGGACAAAGTCGGGGCGAACTGGTCCCGCGCCGTAAGCATGGCCACTGATGGTGCACCGTCAATGATAGGGAAAAAAGCAGGTGTTGTGACCAAGTTCAGAGAGAAAGTACAAGCTGCAAATGGAGGGGGTGATTTTTGGACATTTCATTGCATTTTGCATCAGGAGGCATTATGCTGCAAGTCCTTAAAAATGGATCACGTCATGGAGGTGGTTGTCCGAACTGTTAATTTTATCCGAGCCAGAGGTCTCAATCATCGTCAGTTTGACAGCCTTCTGAGTGAATGTAACATTACTCATGGTCTGCCATACCACACTGAGGTGAGATGGATAAGCAGGGGTGCTGTGCTGAAGCGCTTCTTTGATCTACGTGGGGAAATCGGACAATTTATGGAGAAAAAAGGAAAACCTGTTAAGGAATTACAGTGCCCACTTTGGCTGCAGGACCTTGCATTTATGGTTGATATTGCAGAGCACTTAAATAATCTGAACAGAATGTTGCAGGGACGCAAAAAAAATTGTAACACAGTATTATGACAGCATACGTGCATTCAAGTTAAAGCTCACGTTGTGGGAGACCCAGATAGCAAGCGGAGACCCTGCTCATTTTCCATGTCTCCGAGATGTGTGTGCAGCAAGTGTTAATGCTGATGTAAAACAATACAAAGACAAGATTTCTGGATTGCTGAGGGAGTTTGAGAAACGATTTCAAGTCTTTAGCGAACTCGAGACAGAATTCGCAGTTTTTCGCTCACCATTCACAGTCAGAGCTTCTAATGTGCCTGTTGACATACAACTTGAAATCATTGATTTGCAGTGTGATGTGGAATTGAAGGACAAATTTGCCTCTGTGGGCTTGGACACATTTTACATATATCTCCTACCACGCTATCCTAAACTGACAGCACTGGCTGCAAAAATGTTGTCCATGTTTCAGACTACCTACCTTTGTGAGCAAGTTTTCTCAATAATGAACATTAATAAAACAAGGCTACGTTCAAAGCTCACACATAAAACACTTAAATGAGATTCTGAAACTGGCTGCTACTCAGGATTTGATGCCTGATATTGATGCACTTGTGCATGCTAAAAGATGCCAAGTGTCAGGGGCAAATACTGAGCAAGACTGAATGAATGAGACTGAATGAATTATTTGTTTACATTTTTATGCATTAACAAGGAAAGGGCCCAATCAAATGTCTGTTTAACCAACAGGTTTTCAAACTAAACATGTCATTTACGCAGAGTCCTGCAGAGGGCGGTCTGACCAAACGGCAGACAAAACTGTTTAAAACTGTTTGTTGACTGTTGTAAAACGTTGTGCAATCACTTTGATCAGTTTTTTTTATGTGTTTTAAGTCCTAAATAAACGTTAAACTGAGTAAAAGTGTAAAAGGACTATTAATTTAATGTAATGATTTTTATAATTTATTTCTTCTTTGCACTAATACAAAGAAAAAAGTGGGCTTTTAAAATTTTGGAACGAGTTTACTCGTCTGGCCCACTTGAGATCAGATTAAGCTTTATGCGGCCCCCAGATCAAATTGAGTTTGACACCCCTGGTTTAAACTGAGAGAATGTATCATTTTAAGGGAAAATATGTTGTTTCAAAATTTCATGGCATGAACAAATCCCCAAAAAGTTGGGACAAGTCCATTTTTACCACTGTGTGGCATCCCCCCTTCTTCTTACAACACTCAACAGACGTCTGGGGACAGAGGAGACCAGTTTCTCAAGTTTAGAAATAGGAATGCTCTCCCATTCATGTCTAATACAGGCCTCTAACTGTTCAATCGTCTTGGGCCTTCTTTGTCGCACCTTCCTCTTTATGATGCACCAAATGTTCTCTATAGGTGAAAGATCTGGACTGCAGGCTGGACATTTCAGTACCCGGATCCTTCTCCTACGTAGCCATGATGTTGTGATTGCTGCAGAATGTGGTCTGGCATTATCTTGTTGAAAAATGCAGGGTCTTCCCTGAAAGAGATGACGTCTAGATGGAGCATATGTTGTTCTAGAACCTGAACATAGTTCTCTGCATTAATGGTGCCTTTCCAGACATGCAAGCTGCCCATGCCACAAGCGCTCATGCAACCCCATACCATCAGTGATGCAGGCTTCTGAACGGAGCGTTGATAACAACTTGGGCTATCCTTGTCCTCTCTGGTCCGGATGACATGGCGTCCCAGTGTTCCATAAAGAACTTCAAATCGTGACTCATCTGACACAGAACAGTCTTCCATTTTGCCACACTCCATTTTAAATGACCCCTGGCCCAGTGCAAACGTCTGAGCTTGTGGAGCTTGCTTAGAAATGGCTTCCTCTTTGCACTGTAGAGTTTCAGCTGGCAACGGTGGATTGTGTTCACTGACAATGCTTTCTGGAAGTATTCCTGAGCCCATTCTGTTATTTCCTTGACAGTGGCATTCCTGTTTGAGGTGCAGTGACGTTTAAGGGCCCGGAGATCACGAGCATCCAGTAGAGTTTTACGGCCTTGACCCTTACGCACAGCGATTGTTCCAGATTCTCTGAATCTTTTGATGATGTTATGCACGGTTGATGATGATAACTTAAAAGTCTTTGCTATTTTACGCTGGGTAACACCATTCTGGTATTGCTGCACTATCTTTCTGCGCAACAATGGTGGAATTGGTGATCCTCTTACCATCTTGGCTTCTGAGAGACACTGACACTCTGAGAAGCTCTTTTTATACCCAATCATGTTGTCAATTGACCTAATTAGTGTTAATTGGTCTTCCAGCTGTTCGTTATATGCTCAATTTCCTTTTTCCAGCCACTTATTGCTACTTGTCCCAACTTTTTTGGGATTTGTTGACACTGTGAAATTTTGAATCAACATATTTTTCCTTTAAAATGTTACATTTACTCAGATTAAACTTTTGATCTGTCATCTATGTTCTATTACGAATAAAATATTGACATTTGCCATCTCCACATTATTGCGTTCAGTTTTTATTCACAATTTGTTTAATGTCCCAATTTTTTTGGTATCCGGTTTGGATATTGTGCTTTTTAAGTTAAAAAATTCAGATAGTATCCCTGGTATCTAAAGTTGTATCATTTGTATTTTGTGTCTGCAGGTGGTTCAAGAGACTGATAATGTGGTTTTCTGTCTGGAGTGTGCCCTGCGTTATGTGGAGAAGCACAAGTCCTGCAAGGGCCTAAAGATGATGTATCGATATGATGAGGTAAAACACCACCGTTCAGTTTGCTTCATGTCCACAAGAGGGCGACGTAACCTCATCAAAAGACTTCAACGAGCCGCCAGCGCAGGATAATAAAAAGACTTTTATTTGTCTTTTCTTTACAGGAGCAAATCAACAGTTTGGTGAACCAGGTGTGTGGGCGGGCCATGTTGAAGAATGGAGATGGAGGAGGAGTAGTGGGGGACTCCTGCCACAGCTTAAGCCCTGCCAAAACCTCACCAGCCAAGCGGGGGCCACGAAAGCAGCGCGCCACAGTGGAGGTGTCCCTGGCGCGCCTGTCCTCCATCCACATACCCAAGGCTGCAGCTGTGTCCTGAGAAAAGGTGTGGGAGGAGCCTGGGGGTGGGGACGCCTCCACTAGCCCAGTCTGTGTGCTGTGCCCTCCTCCACCCCCCACCCCCCCAATGACCATATTAAATTCTATATGAAACAGGAATCACTATCAATGCCTCCAAAACCACCACTTATAATTAAAGTTCCCCCCCCACACCTGAGTTCACTCGCCATTTCCAGATACACTCACTTCTCCTTTAGCGACAGCTTGTTTTTTATATATAAAAAAAAAAGGAAAATTAAAAAAAGAAAAGCAAGATGTCTTTTTTGCACTAGTGTGAAAGAAGAATTTGTTTTTTTTAATCATGAGTGATTTTTAGCCTCCTTGAATCAACATTGCGAGCATCAATTGTAATGTTCACATGAAGACTTGAGTCCCCGTTTTTACCCCCCTCCCCCCAAATCCATCCAGAATTGAATGGGTTACATTTTTTCCTTGCATCATTCTAACCTGCCTCTGAGACTGAACCCCTTCTGTGAACTTGGGACGAATAAAAAAAGATTTCTCTCCTCAGTTTGACGAAATGAGAGACATCCCGTAGTTACCCAAAGTTTCTCTCCGTTCCTCATTTAAGGAAGAGGAGATTTTTTTTTTTTCTTCTTTTAAAAGCGGGGGTTGATGCAAGGTAAAAACTTGAAAGACGATTTTGTTTGGCTACATTTTTTTTTAACTACTATTTTGGATTTTAGCTTTGGTTTTTGCTAGTTTTTTTTTTTTTAACACGTTTTTTCTTGTGCATTTTGTTTTTGATCCTCGTGGATGTTTTCTACGTGTTGGCGGACGTGACAGGAGCAGAGCTGCAGCTGCTTTGACCCGTGGACGGTCATCTCGCTTCCTTGCGGTGCAGAGGGGATCTCCTCGCTCAGCAAGGAGGTCCTTTTTATTGGTGCTGTTAGTTATTACTGTAGAACACCACAAAAGTGAAAACTCTGGGGGTTCAGCGCCTCACACGCCCCCCACCCAACAGGACAGAGAAGCGCTCAGGCTTCTTCTGGTTCTAGATGTGCAATCGTGTTAACATTCCATTCTTCCAGTCCTCTTGTTTCATCTGTACAAGTAAACATTATTTTGTGTTCCTTTGATTTGTTGTTGATCTGATGTGTTATCTCAAGTAGAGCCACTAGTTTAGAGTGTAAAATGTGAAATATCTTTTATTTTCTTCCTTTTGCGTTTTTCTCCCCTTTCCCAGATATATTGAGTCGAGAGATGGAAATAGCCCAACACAAACATGTACATAAATCCTGTACATTTCTTTAAATACTTGATCCTGTTTTTTTTTTTCTGGGTTTAAGGAAGAGTTCCAGAGAAGAGTGCTCGATGAAGAAACAGCCTTACATTTCCCTTTCTTCATCAGTCGGAGTTAGACGCTGACAGGGTTGCTCTGGTAGATGTGTATAAAAAAATTTAAGTGCTGCTTATATCAATAAGAAAGAAGATATGGAGTAGCCAACGATTACCCCCCCCCCCCTCTCTCTCTCTCTCCTCCCCTTTCAACCTAGTTTTGTTTGTTTAGCTTTACTTTTTTAAAGAAAAGGGAGACGCTGATTGAAAAAAAAAAATGGGTTTTTACATTTTCAGTGATGAAAATTTAACAGAAATGTAGTAGCTACTCATGTTGCACTGAGCTTGCCAGTGGTGACTGTCAAGGAAAAATCCTATAATCCAGTTTGTTGGTTGTTGTCCCTCGCAGAAGACTGAGCTGTTATAGGACTATTTAAAGAAATACCAAGGTGTTCTCGACATTTAAAAAGTGGTTGTCAAGTTTTTATGGCCTTACATTATATTTTATTCTTACGGGATTTTTTTTTAAAATTCTTTATTGCTTTTGTTCTCATTTTTGTTTTCTTCCATTTTCTACAGCATAAACTACTTGCTCACAACGGGATCTCTGGTGACTTAATTTATTAAAAGCCGTGCGTCGGCCTTTCCTTCATTTGGAAAGAGTTTCATGTTGCAGGTTTTTTTTTTTACTTTTTGCAGTTTGTACCTGAGGTTTAATAAAATCTTATAGACAATTCACGCTCATTTTATTCCAACCTGCTTGTGGTTTTTGTGTCCATTTCGATTCAACAACCGTACATCCCTGTAACCCTGTTTCTATAAAGTCAAATACCCATCAAACTTGTTAAGTTTAAATCTTTCACTGAAGCTTCAGTTTTAGAAACTCCTAACAAATATTAAATATCATTTGTGATCGACTCACTTGTGATGATGCTCGTGCAAGTGTCTTGGCATCAACCCCCATTGATGATAAATTACGATTTATTGTACCAACCAAACACTTCAATTACTTAAGAGTTGACTTTCTTGGAAAAGGGGTGTGGTAAAGAGTGGAGAAAAGTTTCAGGAGTGATTTGTGACAAGACGGTGGCATTGACAAAAAGACAGGAGAAAGAACTGGAAGTGTCAGAAATGAAGATGTTGAGGTTCTCCAGGAGTGACGAGGATGGATAGAATTAGGAATGAGATCATCAGAGGTACAGCACAGGTTGAACAACTGGGAGATAAAGTTAGGAAGGACACACTGAGATGGTGTGTGGACATGGGGATGACTTGCTGAGGTGAAGCCAAACAAAATGGATGGTTGCAACAAATCAAGGCTTCTAGATTTTGGGTCATTCTCACTTCTGTTGTAAAAAATATTTCCATTTGACGTTTGATTATGAAGGATAAACACCAAAAAAAAAAAGTTGTAGGTGTGATCACCAGAAAAGATAAAGTTGGTTGAGGTTTCCCTTTCAGAAGCTGAAGGCCTCCTTGTACAAACAGGATTCCAAAAAAGTTGGGACACTAAACAAATTGTGAATAAAAACTGAATGCAATGATGTGGAGATGGCAAATGTCAATATTTTATTCGTAATAGAACATAGATGACAGATCAAAAGTTTAATCTGAGTAAATGTAACATTTTAAAGGAAAAATATGTTGATTCAAAATTTCACAGTGTCAACAAATCCCAAAAAAGTTGGGACAAGTAGCAATAAGTGGCTGGAAAAAGGAAATTGAGCATATAACGAACAGCTGGAAGACCAATTAACACTAATTAGGTCAATTGACAACATGATTGGGTATAAAAAGAGCTTCTCAGAGTGTCAGTGTCTCTCAGAAGCCAAGATGGTAAGAGGATCACCAATTCCACCATTGTTGCGCAGAAAGATAGTGCAGCAATACCAGAATGGTGTTACCCAGCGTAAAATAGCAAAGACTTTTAAGTTATCATCATCAACCATGCACTCCCCTCAGGACGGAGGTTGAGGAGCATTAAGTGTAGAACCACTAGACTGAGGAACAGCTTCTACCCTGAGGCTGTTAAGCGACTAATGAATATCTAACCAGAATACAGTAATCACTGAAATATCACATGTTGCTGCTGACAACAAAATCTGTTTCATGTTGTGTTCATTCGTGCACATCTGCTCATACAGAATCATGTTCGTGCTGCTGTTTGGAGTAATGTTTTCTATGATATTGGTGCTTAGTGTATTTTTAGTTGATGTTTTTCTTACTTCATGTCTTAGATGTTATTACTGTTCTTCTTTTACATTTTAATGTTGGGTGTAACTGGGACCCTGTGTACATAATCTCGTTTCATCACATGTACCACATGTGGTGCGAATGACAATAAAGATTCTCTGACTGATATCATCAAAAGATTCAGAGAATCTGGAACAATCGCTGTGCGTAAGGGTCAAGGCCGTAAAACTCTACTGGATGCTCGTGATCTCCGGGCCCTTAAACGTCACTGCACCTCAAACAGGAATGCCACTGTCAAGGAAATAACAGAATGGGCTCAGGAATACTTCCAGAAAGCATTGTCAGTGAACACAATCCACCGTGCCATCCGCCGTTGCCAGCTGAAACTCTACAGTGCAAAGAGGAAGCCATTTCTAAGCAAGCTCCACAAGCTCAGACGTTTGCACTGGGCCAGGGGTCATTTAAAATGGAGTGTGGCAAAATGGAAGACTGTTCTGTGTCAGATGAGTCACGATTTGAAGTTCTTTATGGAACACTGGGACGCCATGTCATCCGGACCAGAGAGGACAAGGATAGCCCAAGTTGTTATCAACGCTCCGTTCAGAAGCCTGCATCACTGATGGTATGGGGTTGCATGAGCGCTTGTGGCATGGGCAGCTTGCATGTCTGGAAAGGCACCATTAATGCAGAGAACTATGTTCAGGTTCTAGAACAACATATGCTCCATCTAGACGTCATCTCTTTCAGGGAAGACCCTGCATTTTTCAACAAGATAATGCCAGACCACATTCTGCAGCAATCACAACATCATGGCTACGTAGGAGAAGGATCCGGTACTGAAATGTCCAGCCTGCAGTCCAGATCTTTCACCTATAGAGAACATTTGGTGCATCATAAAGAGGAAGGTGCGACAAAGAAGGCCCAAGACGATTGAACAGTTAGAGGCCTGTATTAGACATGAATGGGAGAGCATTCCTATTTCTAAACTTGAGAAACTGGTCTCCTCTGTCCCCAGACGTCTGTTGAGTGTTGTAAGAAGAAGGGGGGATGCCACACAGTGGTAAAAATGGACTTGTCCCAACTTTTTTGGGATTTGTTGACGCCATGAAATTTTGAAACATTTTTCCCTTAAAATGATACATTCTCTCAGTTTAAACTTTTGATCTGTGATTTGTGTTCTATTCTGAATAAAATATTAGATGTTGGCACCTCCACATCATTGCATTCAGTTTTTATTCACAATTTGTTTAGTGTTCCAACTTTTTTGGAATCCGGTTTGTATGATCTGCTCAGTAAATGGACTGTACATGTACTTGTATAAATGTAGCAACTTTATCTTATGAAGATACTCAAAGCTCTTTACAACACAATCTGTGCCCTCATGTACACATACTGTACATACAGCACTCTACCAGATCTATACAAATATTAATCAGTGCTTTATTACATTCATACACTGATGGGACACACATTGGAGGCAATGAGGGGTTCAGTGTCTTGCCCAGGGACACTTCAGCATGTGACTGCTGGTGGAATCGAACTCAACTCAACCTCACATTTTTTCATCCCGATAAAATCAGATGAGAATGAAACATCTGGGTCTGAAACATTTATTACTTTAAGAGTAGGCATTGGGAAAAGAAAGGAAGGAGTAAAGCTGTCACATTGCACAAATGTCAACAATTCATGACCCCCAAAAAACTGGACATGTTAAACCTTCTGGCTGATGTCCAGTGCATAGCACAGTCCACAACTGGGATTTGGTCCTGGTTCTAAAGAAGTTTACCTCTGAGAGGATGGGTGAAGTGGTAAATGAATTAACTGTACCTGAACGTCTCCCCAGAGTTGTTGTGTTCCAGCTCACAACCAGCCTGAGTCGACAGGCTTCAGATAATGTAATCGATCAGACACTGCCAGTTGTTCAATTGAATCAATAATTCAAAAAATAAACTATTATCCGCTCTGCAGATCAGTTTGCCAAGTCCTCAGTGATAATTAGTTCTTAATTTTTTTTTTAAACAAAGTGTAGCTCCATCCAACTTATGAAACATTTCAATCAAGCACTGAAGCAGGATAAGAGTTGGAAAATCAAAAGTTTCGCATGAGCAGGTTCTGATCGACTCGTACAAGTCTGGAGTCAGGACAACTTTCCTGCAGGGAAAAAGCTGACAGCGTCAAATGTTTCTGTCCTCATTTTACAGAAAAAGACCCTCAAATGGTTAAAAACTTGGATAATTCACCATCTGCAAGGTTTGAAAAAGACAACAACAAAAAAAACTTCTGGCGACTTCTGTTTAGGAATAAAAGCTTGATACTTATATGGCTCACAGTTTCCAGTGGCACCATCCTGATAAACATGTTTATTTAATATTTAGAATGATAAAACATCCCAACAAGTAAATAAAAATGAAAAAACTAAAACTGGCGCAAAAGGCTCATGTGGAGAAGTTTGACCTTTGATCAGAAACAGGCTGTTTATGTCTCAACATGCACAAATACACAAAATATTGGGAACTTTCTGAAAATAAAATAAAGTGCACGTTGAGACTTATTATGCTTAAGGGTCCAAAACACATTTTCTTATTACCGTATTTTTTGGACTATAAGGCGCACTGAAAATCTGAAAGTTATGCACCATAACTCATGTTCCCTGAAGGAAGGGAACGAGGTGCAACATATGCTATGGGAATTGCGCCCCCGCACGATTACCTGAAGGAATACATTCACGCCTTTACGGCTGGGGCGTCAGCGTCGCGCCAGAGGCCCCGCCCTCTGGGTACTTAAGCCGCTGACGCCCATCCATCTTTCTCCAAAATGCACTTCACCGAGCTTTCAGCATTGAAAAGGGCCAGATATGTTGCACCTCGTTCCCTTCCTTCAGGGAACATGAGTTATGGTGCATAACTTTCAGTTCCCTTTCAGTCATGTCTCTCGGTGCAACATATGCTATGGGAACGTAATTCATTCACGCCCTTGAAATGCTCAGTAAAATGCATGCTAGTGTGAACGTCTGCCCTTGATCAGCAGGCATCTCAAGGCTACTTTCTACTGTGTGTTAGAAAGGACAGCCTGAGTGACATCACACGCAGTAACATCCAAACTGTAATGCTTTGCAAAAGTGTTTATTGAGCTCCAGTTAGCCGCAGCACAAATGTCTGCAACTGGTACACCCTTGAACAGTGACCACGAAGTGGCCAAGCCCCGAGTAGAGTGAGCGTGCACTCCAGAGGGCACCTGTTGACCTTTGCTACTGTACGCCCTTTTTATGGCCTCAGTCACCCAGTGTGAGAGGCGTTGCTTTGAGAGAGCCTTTCCTGTAGCAGGTGCTGCAAAGCACACAGACAGTTGATTTGTTTTTCTCCATTCGGCTATTCTCTGCATGTAAGTGCTTAGAGCTCTCACAGGGCAAAGAGCCCTCAGCCTTTCCTGTTCCTGAGTGAGGACAGGAGCAGGTGGAAAAGAGGAGAGATCAAAGTCCAGACTTCCAGGGTTTAAAGTCAAGACCTTGGGGATATATGCAGGATTAGGCCTTAAGGTGACCTTTGACCCGTCAGGGGCGAACCTGGTACACATTGGATGTATAGACAAGGCAAGGAGATCACCCACGCGTTTCACCAAGCAAAGGGCCACGAGTAGAGCAGTTTCATAAGATAATAAATCTATCTTAATCTCGCTCAGTGGCTCCAATGGGGGTTCACAGAGAGCCCCCAAAACCAGACTAAGATCGCAACCAGGGGTCAGGACCCTGCTGGGAGGTCTTAACCTTAGCACGCCCTTCATAAATCTTATTATGATTGGATGCGCGCTAGGCGTCCTGTTTCCCCAGCCTTCGAGACAGGCTGAAATTGCTGATAGGAACACTTTAATTGTTGAGAAAGAACGACCTTTTTCCAGTAAGTCCTGAAGAAAGGTCAGGAGCTGAGCCAGGTCACATGAATAAGAAATAATATTTCTTGTGCACAAAGCTTCAAAAATGCGCCATTTCTGTGCATAAAGAGACTGTTGACACAGCTCAGGCACTTTGGATGTTTTTTTACCACATTTTCTGGCAGGCCTGACACCACCAGCTTGTTCCTTTCTGCCACCAAGCTGAAAATGTTCATAGCTCCCAGCCTAAGCTGCGGGACTGCTTCCTCAGGTGACGTATTATGTCCCTGAAGAGGAGCAGTTGGTGGAACCAGTTCTCCTCCAGAGGCCCTGGGTTCTGTGATCCCCTGAGGGTCAACCATGTTAGGGAGAGGGCCTTTTTGCAGGTGTGCCGCCATACTACTCTGATCAAGAGCGTTCGAGGGCAGAGATAATCTGTTGTCATTATTAGACAAAAGTGGAACAGAATGTCTGTTTCTCACTTTTTTATTTAGGGTCATGGGGCTGAAAAGCTGCAAGCTTTGTAAGCGAGCAGATCTCCTGACCCCAATCCGTTTCCTGAGGGGTTCTGGTTTACTGGTCTCCGGCCTTAACAGAACGTTGGAGTCAGACAAACCGCCCGGGGTCTGTATTTCACCCAGTGGGGAAATATTGTTTAAGAGCAGAGCTGAACCAGCACAAAGAGTGCGGTCACGTGCTGTAGAATCATTGCTTGAACATTGCATGTCGCCCATCAATGATAAGGGGACAGCTGTAGCGTGAGAACGTGAAGATGGTCCATTGTGCTTGGTAGACTTTAAATTGGTTGGTGACAGAGGGCTCAGTTCCCTTCGATTAACAAGAAGAGGAATCTGAAACAGCCCTGGTTTGTTTACACATACAGCAGTTTGATCACAATCGTCTTTGTGAACGTGTGAAGTTTGAGGCAAGGGCGTAGATTTCATCTCATTATTGGGGGGGACCATAAACTGGGAAATTTTTTAAGAGCAACTTTGGGGGGATCGGCAAAGTTACAGTGAAATGTAATGCAAAATGTACAGAGGGAAGTTCATCCAAACTGCATGCATATACTATGCAGAATAATCAGCAATAATATTGATTTAAATGGCATGTATTTAGTAGTCTTAATACTACTATTAATCAGTACAATAGTGACACTCATTACTCTTATAAAAAAATTAATGTGTTCAATCTTTGCCACTTGTCAAAATGACAAGTGGCAAAATGAGAATTTTGCAAAATAGGTCCCCTCTAAATATTGTTTAAATTTCAGTTTGGCTTGTATTCATAGATTGCTGTGGTCAGTGTCACTGATAATCTGGTACAACACCTTCCCAAAATCTTAAAGCTTAAAAAGAAAACAGTTTTCAAGGAGAAGAAATACTTTAATGCAGGGGTCACCAAACTTTTTGAGACTGAGAGCTACTTCAGTGGGACCAAGAGGCACAAAGGTCCACTTGTTCGTTCCAAACAAATTTGCATGGTTCAACTTTAATTATAGTATTAATAATAATACATTTACATACATGTGAATATATGACTGCCTGATCACATCTGATCTGGTCTGTATTATTAAAGACTCCACACAATGATTTAGCTTGGTAAATATGATCAATTATTATTGATAATTACCAGTAGTGATTAGAACTCTCAATCAAGAACTTGAGTCCTCAGTTTGAATAATTTTTTGGCTCTTCTGTGCAAATGTAAATTGTTCTTAGCTTTGACTGGGAGTGTGGATGGTTGTTTGTCTCTTTGTCTGTCTCTGTGATGGACTGGAGACGTGTCCTGGGTGTCTCTGGTGACCTGTCCTGGGTGTCCCTGCCTTCACACAAAAGCAGCTGAGATTGGTTCCAGTCCTAAACAAGGGGGCATAATGGATTACTTATTAACTGATATTTAAACATAAAACACTATTTCTTTTATGTTAAACTCAATCTGTAACATTTGAAATTCATTGTATTTTATAAATATTTTATTAACTGTTTTGTAGAAATGAACACGTTTGTAACATTCATTCAAAATATGCCTTTTACTATTAACAAATCAAGCATTTTTAAGAACCTATTAAAGTGCGACTAAACCCAGGTTGAGACGGTAACTCCTCCTTCCAAAATCTCCCTGAAAATGGGCGTGTCGAGAGACAAGGAAGGGTGGAGGTAGAGTTGTGCTTTTGTTCACGCCTCCACCTGCAACAACCTAAAACAAATTAAACCTCTAGCCAACAACATACACCAAGCAACAACAAAGAATAAACATGTAGATGTATTTATCCATTCCACCCATTCCATCCAAAACCAAAGGCCTAAAAAAATGAAAATGAAAATAAAAATAAAACCGCTTGTCAGGAGTGAAATGCAGCACTTCCATATAAGGTATGCACTTCTCATCTCTGCAGGGGATTGGCTCTGCTTGAACCACCTGTGTGACATCAGAGTGTACAAGACACATCAGAGTGAACAGTCCTGACCAATATGAAAATTAAGGTGCAATAACCTCTGTTCAACCCAAAGGACTACCGTAAACACAGTTTTAGACCAAATATTGCCAAATATTGCCAATTTACACAGATATGCACAATTATGTGAAAATAAACACAGCCATAGTGCTAGATAATATTTTAAACACATTCTAGGGAGTTTATCAGCTAAAAAAAATAATTTTGGGTTTAGTCGCACTTTAAGAATAAAATCTTCCAGTTGCATATACAAAATATCAATAATGTAATATAATAAACAGTGACATTTTTTAATTAATCATGTGACATAAGTATTGATCCTCAACATTTTTTATAATAATAATTTATTTATAAAGCCCTTTAAAACAACCACAGCCTCAACAAAGTGCTACACATATAAAATCATTTCAACTAATCATCACATCTTCTTTACTCTTTTTATTAATTATCTTTCACATATTTTAGTATGTAGCATTTTTTATTTCCATTGCCTTTTTATTTCCACTAGTTCAAATAAGCTTGCAGTGTGTAACTTTTATTACTTTTGGTATTTTAATATGCAACATTTTTTATTTACATTGCCTTTTTATTTCCTCTTGTTCAAAAAGTTTTAGTATGTAGCATTTTTTACTTCCATTGCCTTCTTTTATTGCTGTTGTTTCTTATTCTATTTTCATTGATTTATTGTTCCAGTTTATTCATCTTTTTATCCTGTTAAGCACCTTGGTCAATGCAAGGCATTGTTGGAAGGTGCTATACAAATAAAGTTTATTATTATTATTATTATATGTTATCATTACTTCTTTCAAGAGCTCCACACCTGAAAATATGATGAATGTGAATCCATCCTGCTCAAAGATGCGCTGACATTCTTCAGTCTGTTGTGAGCCACCAGGGAGCTAGTTAGCATTGAAGCTAGCGTGTTAGCTGATGAAGTGTCGCTCCTCGTTGCGTTTTGCTGTTGCTACAGCCACTAATGAGACACAGACACACTTGTCTTTCAACACTGTAAAATACCTTTTCCTCCCAGTCACTGTCACCTATGTTTTAAGTAGCTACTTACTGGAAGTTAATAGTTTGTGCTGCAGCTCACTCCCACCCAGCAGCTCCGTGAGCCTGTGACTCCGGTGCTTTTGTTGTTCCTTGTATACATTGGACTAAACCATTTGCCAACAGAGAAGGGGGGGGGGAGCAAATTTTCCTTTTTCTTTCTTAGAATAATGGCGGATTTCTCTCTTTTTTTGCCTTTTTATATTGATATCGTTTAAAGACACGGTTTCCTTTATTGAATTATTGGGGGGGACAGATCTATATTTCCCCAAGATTGGGGGGGTCCGGACCCCCCCCGACCCCCCCAGGATCTACGCCTATGGTTTGAGGTAGCCTGTGGGCATCCGCCGTGGCCCCCCGTCATCAGATTCTGTCGGCGCGCATCCCTGGGGCGCGGACATGTCACGTGCTTGCTTGGTTAGTGTATTGTCCGCCCCGTGGTTCACAACAGAGCGGGGGCTGGAGCACGTGACCCCTCTCACCTGTCTCAGTGAGGGGTGTGGGGCCTGCTTGCAGATGCCTCTGTGCCTGTCCGCTGCAGACGAAGCAGAGGCACCCTGCTGGGGCTTATTGATTAAACTAACACCCCGTGAGCCGTGAGGGAGCTTGGGGGGGGGAGGCCCCCTCCCTTTATGTCAGCAGGCGGGCCAGAGGGGCCTGCACTGCTGAAATTAATGTGTTTGTTGTTGTTGCCTTTTTTTTTTTTTGAGAGTCAATAAAACAGAGAGGGGCTGTTTTTTGAGCTTTATTCGTGCTTACGTGCAACGACATATATGATTTTATGTTGTTTCAAAATTTCATGGCGTCAACAGTACGTAGGAATAATTCTCCGTACGCTCTGTGTAGGGAGCAAGCTCACCTCTGGTTGAGCGATAAAGCAACAGAGAAGTCCCGCGAAGAGAGGTAGTTCAAGTTTAAGCGAGGTGAAGGGCAATAAGAGAAAGATGGATGGGCGTCAGCGGCTTAAGTACCCAGAGGTAAAGGTGTGAATGTATTCCTTCAGGTAATCACACGGGGGTGCAATTCCCATAGCATATGTTGCACCGAGATACATGACTGAAAGGGAACCTTAAATTTTCTCAAAAATCGACAGTGAGCCTTATGTAATATTCTGGTTGTACTTGGAACTGATTTTATGTGGTTATTGTGGATGAGTTGAATAAAGTTTTACTTATCTGACTGTTCCGTTTCGCTTAATGCGACACATAGTCCGAAAAATACAATAGATTGGAAAACTTAACTTTGTGGTCTTTTAAGGCAAGTTCACATGGCAGTTAGTGCAACCTCTGTAATTTTTCTGATCGTTTTCTTAATATATGCAAGGTTCATTGGAGAGAAAAAAGGCCAATATTTACAATGCTGTGCCTTTTCAATCACCTCAGTTTCATCAATATCACTTTGCTTAGAAGGAGCCAGACTTCCTTGTATTCGTGTGAGCAGCCAAGCTGAGAAATAAAATAAAAACACGGACAGATTTTCAGAAAGCCTAAAGAATCGTTGACTGAGTCCACGTTAAAGGATTACAGTAAAGTCAGGCTCAAGGGAAGTAAAGAAGATTCAGGACTTTTGCACGGGGCTGTGCTCTCTGTGCGTTGAGTTTGGCAGCTGTGGAGTCAAATCGTTCTCAAACCTGCTGCCTCTTCTCCTTGCAGTCTTTACTCGTCGTCTCCTGGTCCTCTCTGTCCACCAGCGCAGCATCAGGGTGAACCTCCTCTTGGTCCAAGGTCACCACCACAGGGGGCTTTTTCCTCCTCCCTCCTCCCCCCGATCCTTCACCTCCCTCCTGCTCAGTCTCCTCCTCGTCCTCGTCCTCCTCTCCGGCCTCCGTGTCCTGGCTGGCTGAATCCGTGCACGTGGACGACAGGGACGACAGCTTGTGTCGCAGCTCAGCCTGGGTGGGGACCTGGAGGCTGATCTCGGTGGTGAAAGCCTCGACATCTGGACCTTAAAGGGACAAGACGAGTTCAAACACTGAAACCAACGCTGCGGCACGTGCGTGGGAATAAGAAACCCATGAAAAATGTTTTTAATTACCTGAACCGCATATAAAAGCTTTGTCAAACTACAGGTGGTCCCCGACTTACGACGGCCTCAACTTACGACGTTCCGGACTTACGAACGCGCTTACAAACAGTACTGTTGTACAGTAAATACAGCACTGGTATGTGTTTTTAGACGAAAGTGTGCTAGCTAACCATTTGTAAATAAAGTTCTGTGCATGTTTATGAACCAGTGTGTACTTTTGTTCAATCTCATGTTGATAGACGGGTGTGCGGCGCAGTGTTAGCATACATTTTCCGACTTGCGACCAAGAATCCGGACTTACGAACGCCACGTGTAACGCGTTCCGACTTACGAATTTTCGAGTTACGAACGGTGCGTAGGAACGGAACTCGTTCGTAAGTCGGGGACAACCTGTATTTGGAATCATCTCATCACCATATTTTTCAGCCTATAAGTCGCACTTAAAATCCTTTAATTTTCTCAAAAATCGACAGTGAGCCTTATAATCAGGTGCGCCGTATGTATTGATTCTGGTTGTGCTTACTGACTTGGAACTGATTTTATGTGGTTATTGTGAATGAGTTGAATAAAGTTTGACTTGTCTGTTTTTTTTTTCACTTAATGCGCCGTATGACAGACCTGTTCATTGATGTAGCGCCTTATAGTAGGGCTGGGCCATATATCGTTCACGATAATATTGGTAAAAAAGGCTTGCCCGGGCAAAAAAGTTATATCATGATATGCTAAGTTCATGACGTAATAAGTCAGGGCGCCCCGCCCCCTTAACAACCAAGTGCTTCGAATGAGCAAATCTACTGCGCACCTCCCCTCCACCTGTCTGTGGTGTAACGCTAGCTAAAAAGCTAAAAACAAACAACGCGCGCGTCTCAGCTTCTCTCCATTCAGCTGTAAACTGCAAGTACAGAGAGCTCTTCCCCCCCTCGCCCCCACCCTGCTCTGAGCAGCCGCTACTGCGTGTCCCCTCTGTCTGTACAAACACGCGCGGCTCAATTGTCTCGAATTCCACAGTCGGTCCACAGACCGAGGCAGGTGTTCAGAGATCAGTCAGATAAATGAATAATTCCTGCAGGAATAGATGAAGCTGAAACACGAACAAGCTTCAGGGTCAGCTGATCACCTTGTTACAAGTTCTGGAAGTTACAGCTCATTTAAAGACAACATGCATTTTGTTGTAGGTTTCATTTATGCTCAACAGATCTTAAGCTTCATTTATTTAGTTGTTTTAGGAAACTACACCTGCACTTTAGTTTTTGTGATCTATTGTTGATCTATATTTTGTGCAGACTTTTTCAATCTAAATAACAGATCATTTAATTTTTTATATTTTTATACTTGGAGACTGAATACTTTACTGAATAAAGTAATTTCAGTAAAATTGCCCCTTGTTGTTTTTTAAATTTTTTATATAATACTGCAAAGCAACATGTTAAGTTAATTTTGTCAAATAAATAAATTTGATTTCTGTTTTTTTTTAATATCACGAAATGTATCGTTATCGTGATAATGCTCTGAAATATCACGATATGATTTTTGAGCCATATCGCCCACCCCTACCTTATAGTCCAGAAATTATGGTTATTACTTCAAATTTACTTAATCATATATTTCTGCATGTGCAAACTTAAAACTAGTTCAATTTAATTTAAATTAAAGAGTGTTCCCTGAAGGGACATACAGTATATTGCCGCCACATTTCATCCCAGTTATGGACTAAAATCACCGTATGAGAAATAACAAAAAAATAACTATCTGGTTGATTTAGACTGATTTGATTTTCCAACAGTTAGGTTTTAGTGCAACAAGTAGCACTTGGAGTGTAAGCCAAGAATGTCTCGGCTACTACTAAACCAAATTTTGGCTCAATATATTTGAAATTAACATAATTTTAGCCATTTTGATGTTTTCTAAAGTCAGTTGTCGGAGGTGGCCATCTCAGATTGGGCTGGCTTTAGAGGCTCATCTGTGGATGGATGTACATCCAAAGATTAATTTGCACAAGCTTCATTCAAATCTGTTCTGTGGCTCAAGAAATATTTTTCTAACAGACGAGTGCAACAACATTTCTCTTCGAGTGCATTTGTTGTCTGTTGCGTTTTCTGTGTACCTGGGACAGGTGAGGCCGCACTGTTGTCCTCTCCGCCGGAGAGCAGGAAGACGTCCAGAGCCTCGTGGTCAGACATGTCCATCAGGTCCATCTGCTCCAGCATGTCCACGTTCACCTCCATGGATGACATGCTGCCTATTGGCTCTGCACACCACATGTCAGAGTTACGCGTCACCAACCATGACAATACAGAAAGAAGCAGCAGAGTGCAAGGAGACGAGTCCAGGAACAACGACATTCAGACGCTTTGGTCTCTTAAGTACAAAAGCAGAAGCAGACGGACGCTTGGAGCTGGATGACATTTCAAATGGAGCGTGCGTATGATTTTTATAAAGCTTTGTGTTTATCATCCAAAGCATTATACTGTATAAAATGAACTGGCAAGTATTATTCTGTGAGGAGGTGTACATGAAGAGACCCAGCTCTGATAACTTCAGAACAACTGAGCTAACCTGACGCTAAATGTTTGTTCTCAGATCAGCAGCAGCTACTCCTGGACTAAAGTCTTCTGTAAGACCTAATCTAACTGCAATGCATTGTGCACAGAGACAAGAGGTGCACATTTGTTCTTGCATGGATACTATTTTTCTTGAACTGAGCAGCTTATCCTGTAAATTAACCCACGAGTATGAAGTCAAAGATTTTACAACAATTTCATTTAAACGCTCGTACAGATCCTGTTTGCTGCAGTTTTTCCTAAATCAAAGTACACTTTGCATACTAACAGATTATGGTTAAAAACTAACCATATGAGGATTTAGATATAGAAATAATACTGTGCAAATATTTTGAGTCTTTCCAAATTTCCTTAATATTCAGCTTTTAAGGAGCTAGACTTTTAGAAACATTCTAAAAGTGATCTTAACCAGTAGTTCTTCAGGCTTTATGGAGGTCTTTTAAAGTTTCTCTTGAGATCTATTTATTTTTTTTAAATGTACTCACTTTTTCCATTGTGAGTACTTAACTAATATCAGGAGACTGCCTTTCATTTGTTAAGCCTTTCCCACTGACCCTGGACTTATTCTGGCACTAAAAGGTTCCTAAAGTCAAATTATGAACCAGTGTTGTGTGGACACAATTAGCAAATGACTCGACGTAAATCCAACCTTCGTCATCTTGTTACCAACAACCAGTTAAAAAGATCATTTATTTTCCATTTCACTGGCAGAATTAATGAAAAACACCTAAGATCTTACAGTTTGACACATAAAACAGTGTTTTAGCACCAACAAAATGATTCACAGGACGATAACTGCTCAAGACTTGACACAAAATAGATGAGATGAAGGATGACGTGAGATCTTGGATGGATTCATTACCGTTTTTGACATGGCCTTTAGAAAATATTGTTCACCTGTTGTAGAGTTTTATAGGCCTGGGACTCGTTTTGTTTTTGTAAAGCACAAAATATTCAATAATTCTGTTAAGGTCAGGCAGAAGGACTGGACTAAAAATGAGTAGAAAAACGAGTCAACGTCCAAAGAAACATTTGAAAAACGTTCAGAAAACTCTTGACTAAGTCCACTTTAAAAAGGTTACTGTATTTTCTGGACTATAAGGCACACTTAAAATCCTTGAATTTTCTCAAGAATCAACAGTGAGCCTTAGGTGTTAATTCTGGTTGTGCTTACTGACCTCGAACTGATTTTATGTGGTACATGAAGCTCAACAATCTGTCAAAATGTTTTATCCATCCATCCATCCATTTTCTTCCGCTTATCCGGGGTCGGGTCGCGGGGGTAGCAGCCTAAGTAGGGAGGCCCAGACTTCCCTCTCCCCAGCCACTTGGAGCAGCTCCTCTGGGGGAATCCCAAGGCGTTCCCAGGCCAGCCGAGAAACATAGTCCCTCCAGCGTATCCTGGGTCTTCCTCTGGGTCTCCTCCCGGTGGGACATGCCCGGAACACCTCACCAGGGAGGCGTCCAGGAGGCATCCTAACCAGATGCCCGAGCCACCTCAACTGGCTCCTCTCGATGTGGAGAAGCAGCGGCTCTACTCCGAGTCCCTCCCGGATGACTGAGCTTCTCACCCTATCTCTAAGGGAGAGTCCAGCCACCCTGCGGAGAAAACTCATTTCAGCCGCTTGTATCCGAGATCTTGTTCTTTCGGTCATAACCCAAAGCTCATGACCATAGATGAGGGTGGGAACGTAGATCGATCGGTAAATTGAGAGCTTTGCCTTTTGACTCAGCTCTCTCTTCACCACGACAGACCGGTACAGCGCCCGCTTCACTGCGGACGCTGCACCTATCCGCCTATCGATCTCACGCTCCAGTTTTCCCTCATTCGTGAACAAGATCCCGAGATACTTAAACTCCTCCACTTGGGGCAGGACCTCCTCCCCGACCCGGAGAGGGCATGCTACCCTTTTCCGGCTCAAGACCATGGCCTCGGATTTGGAGGAACTGATCCTCATCCCGGCCGCATCACATTCAGCTGCAAACCGCTCCAGCGAAAGCTGTAGATCACGAGCTGATGAAGCCAATAGGACCACATCATCTGCAAAAAACAGAGAAGCGATTCTAAGGCCACCAAAACGGATCCTCTCAACACCTTGGCTGCGCCTAGAAATTCTGTCCATAAAAGTTATAAACAGAATCGGTGACAAAGGGCAACCTTGGCGGAGTCCAACTCTCACCGGAAACGAGCCTGACTTACTGCCGGCAATGCGGACCAAGCTCTGACACCGGTCGTACAGGGACCTAACAGCCCATATCAATGGGCCTGGTACCCCATACTCCCGGAGTACCCCCCACAGAACCCCCCGAGGGACGCGGTCGAATGCCTTTTCCAAGTCTACAAAGCACATGTAAACTGGTTGGGCAAACTCCCACGCACCCTCCAGGACCCTGTTGAGGGTGTAGAGCTGGTCTAGTGTTCCACGACCAGGACGAAAACCACACTGCTCCTCCTGAATCCGAGGTTCGACTATCCGACGGACCCTCCTCTCCAGAACCCCTGAATAGACCTTACCAGGGAGGCTTAAGAGTGTGATCCCTCTATAGTTGGAACACACCCTACGGTCCCCCTTTTTGAATAGGGGAACCACCACCCCAGTCTGCCAATCCAAGGGAACTGCCCCCGATGTCCACGCGATATTGCAGAGTCGCGTAAGCCAACACAACCCCACAACATCCAGAGCCCTAAGGAACTCAGGACGAATCTCATCCACCCCCGGAGCCTTGCCACCGCGGAGCTTTTTAACCACCTCGGCGACCTCAAAATGTTTTAGTTTAGCTTAATGCTCCTTATAGTCCAAAAAACACAGTACAACTAAAATCTGGCTGCTTGAAAGAAAAGTCTGAGTAAATAAGGAGGGATTTGTAACTGATGTGAGCAAATGTAACATTTGCGGTCAACAACATGCTCGAACGAGGCCGTGAAAGACAAAGATTTGACTTTGAGCTTCAGAACTGGATGCTGTTGCTTCAGTTCATCAACAAAGCCAAACATGTTGCATAAAAAATATCTGAACGTGACAAGTTCCTGGTAAATCATGCAACTATGTTGACATGTGTACGGAAGAGTATTGCTGTCAACCATAAAATACAAATTTTGGAAATTATATTGTACGAATATGATACTACAGTATATTGTACAAACATATGTATATTGTACAAACATGATATTATAATGTGCGAACATGATACTTATATTGTACAAACATGATAAAATAACAAGATACTTATCATGTTTGTACAATATAGTATCATGTTCGTACAATATACTTATGTTCGTACAATATAGTACTGTATCATGTTTGTACAATATACTTATGTTTGTACAATATAGTATCATGTTTGTACAATATACTTATGTTTGTACAATATAGTATCATGTTTGTACAACAATAATAATAATAATAATAATAATAATGAATTCAATTTATAACACGCTTTTCATTAGTGAAAATCTCAAAGCGCTACATACATTGAATGCTACACACATTCATACACCGGTAGCGGCAGACTACCATGCAAGGTGCTTTCCAGTCCTACCGGGAGCAACTCGAGGTTAAGTGTCTTGCCCAAGGACACAACGACACATGGTGTGGGGAACCGGGATTCGAACCGCCAACCTTCCGATCGGGGGACGACTGCCATTACCACTACGCCATGGCCGCCCCTCAATATACTTATGTTCGTACAATATAGTATCATGTTGGTACAATATAGTATCGTGTTTGTACAATATACAGTACTTGTGTTTGTACAATATACTTATCATGTTTGTACAATATAGTATCATGTTTGTACAATATACTTATCATGTTTGTACAATATAGTATCATGTTTGTACAATACAGTATACTTATCATGTTTGTACAATATATTATCATCATGTTCGTACAATACATTATCATGTTTGCACATTATAATATCATGTTTGTACAATATACTTATCATGTTTGTACTATATAGTATCATGTTTGTACAATATACTTATCATGTTTGTACAATATAGTATCATGTTTGTACAATATAGTATCATGTTTGTACAATATACTTATGTTTGTACAATATCATGTTTGTACAATACAGTATACTTATCATGTTTGTACAATATAGTATCATGTTTGTAGAATATAGTATCATGTTTGTACAATCTAGTATCATGTTTGTACAATATACTTATGTTTGTACAATATCATGCTTGTACAATACAGTATACTTATCATGTTTGTACAATATACTTACTGTATCATGTTTGTACAATATAGTATCATGTTTGTAGAATATAGTATCATGTTTGTACAATATACTTATGTTTGTACAATATGATATCATGTTTGTACAATACAATATACTTATCATGTTTGTACAATATACTTATGTTTGTACAATATAGTATCATGTTTGTACAATATACTTATATGTTTGTACAATATAATATCATGTTTGTACAATACAATATACTTATCATGTTTGTACAATATAGTATCATGTTTGTACAATATACTTATGTTTGTACAATATAGTATCATGTTTGTACAATACAGTATACTTATCATGTTCGTACAATATATTATCATCATGTTCGTACAATATATTATCATGTTTGCACATTATAATATCATGTTTGTACAATATACTTATCATGTTTGTACAATATAGTATCATGTTTGTAGAATATACTTATCATGTTTGTACAATATAATTTCGAAAAAAATTATTTTATGGTTGACAGCAATACTCTTCCGTACATGTATATTCAAAACAATAGACGCTTAAAATTCTCTGACCTTTAGTTTTTTTCTAATAAAACACACGGTCGAGCCTTCTGCTCCAAACTTTAGCAGTAAATAATGTTTGTCTCTTGCAATATAAAAACTCCCTTTACTCAGTCTCATGATGTGCTGCATGCATCACAAACAGGCAGTCAGTGCACGGACAGGTTTGCAGGGAGGGTTGTGAGCACATGAGGAAGAAGCAGCATGATTGGTTGTTACACAGCACTGACAGAAGATGCCATTTGCTTCCATACCTCAAGGAAATGAGGAGAGTAGAAGAGGGCAGCACGGGGGAGGAGAGCGGAAGAAGAGTCGAGAAGGAGAGAAAGAAGGGGAGTGTTATTTCTGATGAAGGCTGCTGGCCTAAAAATAAAACGTAACCGTGCTTTTCCAAAATTCAAACACACTGAATGTCAAATGACGAGTTTTCCAAACCCTTCTTGGATATTTTCCTACTTTTCTGTGATCTCTCAGAGGAGTCCGCCGTGAAACATTAAAGAGGAATGGATTTTTTTTTTTTTTCATTCGACCTTTATTTAGTCAGGTTAATCTCATTGAGCCTCGAGGACTCATTTACAAGAGAGACCTGTAATGTTTAATGTAAATGTTTGATTCTCTCTAACGAATCTTCATTTCCAAATCTCTTTGCAGCACAAAGGAGCGGCTGGGCCTCGGAAAACGTGCTCGGAAAAGGGTTCCGCTCGTCCTCGACCTCACGTGGAGCCGCTTCTGCAGCGTGTGAGGAAACTAAAATAAACCCAACATGCTGGGCAGTTTGGTCAGAGAAGCTCTGCAGAAAAATAAAAACTCATTTCCATGTGAATGCCTGACATGTTCCTGTGTTAGCCTCGCTCTGACCTGGACTAAAAGGTTCCTCTGCTCGGGGGGTTCTCTTGCCTTCAGAGATGCTGCACACATTGGTGTGAGCGTGTTCCTTGAAACGAGCTTTCGTGGCTCTACGTTTGTATTTTTGTTTATTTGTGTTTTAGACGTTCATGTATGAAACGTGCAGCTTGGGTGCTGTGGTTTTTTAGAATTTCTTTAATTCCTTAAAAAAACACAACTCTGCAGTAAATGTGCTTTTTTTTTTGTTTTCCTTACTTTAGTTTTAGGCTTGGTGGTGCAGAGGATAGAGAAGGTGCGCCTGTGATCAGAAGGTCGCTGGGTCGACTCCCCGGACATCAAAATGCAGGTGGGAAAGGTGAAGAACCCACCCCTGCCTCCACCATCATTTTCTCCACTCTGGGCCCTTGAGCAAGGCCCTTAACCTCCACCATCTGCTCCCCTGGGCACCCTAGCAGCCCTCTGCTCCACACAGAGGGCTGTGGTAGCTCAGTGATCTGTGTTTGCATCAGGAAGGACATCTGGCTTAAAAATAATAGTCAAGTCTTTGTGTGAGTTAGTTCACTGTGGCTATGGGGTGCCGTTTATAAGTTGCACAGTCAAAAATTAACAGCAATATTTTGGTTTATTTAGCTTTTAATAAGAAAAAACTAGTTTTTTTTCAATGTCACATTTTCACCATATTATTCATACATTTGTAAACGTCATAGTTCCCAACTAAATATTTAATTTACAAGATAACGATTTAGTTTACAATCTAAATACTTCATTTGCAAGATAAATATTTAGTAAACTAAATATTTAGGTGTAAATTAAATATTTAATTTACACCTTCATATTTAGTTTACCAACTAAATATTTAATATCTAAGCTAAACATTTAATTCCTAAACTAAATATTAAATTAGCTAATATTTAGCTTGGACCTAAATTTTTAGCAAGCAAGTTGAATATTTTGCTAACAATTTAAGTATTTAACTAGAAAAGCTAAATATTTAGGTCAGAGGTCAATTAAATATTTAATTTATACCAAATATTTAGTTTACTAGCTAAATTAAAAAACTAATAAATTTTGTTTACTAACTAAATATTTAGGTATAAATTAAATATTTAATGTACACCTACATATTTAGTTTACTAACTAAATATTTAACTTGCAAGTTAAGTATGGTATTTAGTTTCTAAACTAAATATTTATCTTGTAAGTTGAATATTTAATTTGGAACTATGACATTTATAAATGTATGAATAACATGGTGAAAATGTGACTTTGGAAAAAAAAACTTTTTTTAATTAAAAGCCAAATAAACCAAAAATTTACGTTATTTTTTGGCTGTGCAACTTTACAAACGGCAGCCCACTTTACAAGTGGCGACCCCTGAAGAAGGGAGCAGCTGAAAGAAAAACTTTAGCTTTAAGCTTGTCTTTTGCTACTTTAACTTTTTTTATATATATATATATATTTTACATTTTTGGGTGCTAGTGGCCTTTATTGGAGAGGAAGAGGGCGAATTGGGTAGAGAGGGGGGAGACACCGCAGAAAGAAGCGCGTCGGGTCCGGGACGTGAACCCCCGACACCTGCGGAGAGGCTCAGCCTCAAGCATATGTGCCGCCCGCTTTACCCACTGCACCAAAGTGGCGGCACACTACTTTATCTTTTAACTTGCAGTGCGCTACTCAGTTTTACCTACCTTTTTTCTGCTTCAGTTTGCATTTTGTCAATTTTAACTAATGGCCTTTTGCTTTTTTTTAAAAAGCTTTTAGCTACTATTTAGTAACTTTTAGCTTTTAGTCAACCTTTTGCAATATTACGATAAGCTTTTAGCAAGTGTTTTACAACTTTTGATTTGTGCTTTGCTCCTTTTGGCTTTTAGCTAGCGCTTTGCTACATGAAGTTTTTGGCTGCTTTTGTACTACTTTTAGCTAGTGTTTTGCTACATGAAGTTTTGGGCTGCTTTTGTACTACTTTTAGCTAGCGCTTTGCTACATGAAGTTTTTGGCTGCTTTTGTACTACCGGTACTTTTAGCTAGCGCTTTGCTACATGAAGTTTTTGGCTGCTTTTGTACTACTTTTAGCTAGTGTTTTGCTACATGAAGTTTTTGGCTGCTTTTGTACTACTTTTAGCTAGCGTTTTGCTACATGAAGTTTTTGGCTGCTTTTGTACTACTTTTAGCTAGCGTTTTAGTTTTTGGCTGCTTTTGTACTACTTTTAGCTAGCGTTTTGCTACATGAAGTTTTTGGCTGCTTTTGTACTACTTTTAGCTAGCGTTTTGCTACATGAAGTTTTTGGCTGCTTTTGTACTACTTTTAGCTAGCGCTTTGCTACATGAAGTTTTTGGCTGCTTTTGTACTACTTTTAGCTAGCGTTTTGCTACTTCTGTTTTTTCGCAAGCATTGTGCTACCATACGCTTTTAAATCCCACTTTGGCATTTTAGACTTCTGCTGCATTGGGCTTTTAGCTCATGTTTTACTATCTTTAATTTTGACAATTCATTTTCAAGGTTTTCAGAAAATTTAGCAGACATTTATAACTCATATATAATTATAACTCTTCTGTAGTTATTTGTAAACTTTTCCATCATTTGTCTGAAGTGTAGCATAGTGCCACCATGCTGCAAGGTTTTACATCAGTCCTGTCAGCAGTTTACCATCAATAAAGTCAGTTTGTTTCCATCTCTACATTTCATTAAAAAATACAAACACGTCCTGGATGAAAAGCAGTTTAGATGGACAGAGAAGACATGAGCCCAGCAGACTTTCTCCATCTTTCTCCCCTACATCCTCGCTGCTCCACAATCTTCTCTCATAAACCAGTTTCAGGGGATTGAGAGAGGAGAATTGATGAGTACAGTACAAGAAGAATTAAAATCACATTTCCAATGCAGCAGAGTCAGTAACATCTTTGAGACCAGGGTGGATGCAGTTCCACATTTCAGCACAAGCTCTGGATATTTTAGTCGACTTTTGGCAGAGATGTATGGGAGTAAAGCTCAGCAGGTTTCTGTTGCAATCCCAGTCCATTTATATGAAGTGTCGACTGCTGGGCTGTTAAAACAACTTACAGGGAGAGAGGAGCTGAACAGTCACAGTCTTTACATATGAAAGTGAAATGCGGCAGGCTGTTGTAACATATCATTAGATCACACGACGACCTCTACATATTTTTAGACACCAATTACAGCATTATTTTATACAAGTCAGAACTGAAAACAAAGATGTGTTAACAAGACAGTTTTAGTTTTTGGACCCGAGCAACTTAGGAAAACATTGTTCAGTCTTTCTCCCTCCTTGGATAGCATTAATCTCTAATGTTAAAAATATTGTTGTTATTTTTGATCAGGACATGTCTTTTATCCCCCACATTAGAAACTTTACTAGAACCGCCTTCTTCCACCTGCGTAACATCTCTACAATTAGACATCTTATTTAAAAATGATGCAGAAAAACGGTTTCATGCATTTGTCACGTCTAGACTGGACTATTACAATTGTTTAGTATCTGGGTGTCCAAATGCTTCTTTAAAACATCTTCAGTTGATCCAAAATGCTGCAGCCAGAGTCTTAACTGGAGTTAGTAGGAGAGATCATCTCTCTCACTTTTAGCTTTTCTCCACTGGCTCCCTGTCAAGTCCAGAATATAATTCAAAATCCTACTTCTATCCTACAAAGCTCTCAACAACCTAGCTCCATCTTATATTACAGATCTTATTGTTCCGTACTTTCCTAACGGAGCACTTCACTCTCAGGCTGCAGGTTTACTTGTGGTTCCTAGAGTTTACAAAAACAGAACGTGAGGCAGATCTTTCAGTGATCAGGCTCCTCTCTTGTGGAACCAACTTCCAGTTTCTGTTCGTGAGGCTGACACATTGTCCAGTTTTAAGACTGTGATTAAGACTTTTCTTTTTGATAAATCCTATAGTTAGGGTCGGTTTGGGTTTCCTGAGCTGTCCCTTAGTTGCAACTATTAGACTGCTGGAAGACAAACTGACCACATTTCTTCACTATACAGTACTACAGTACTGTCTTTACTTACTCTGCTCAACCTGTTTTGTATTAATAATTATTTTTTTCTATCCTAACATGTGTTTTTTTGTCTTTCAGGTACACCTGGACCTATATCTGGACCGACCACTCTGTGTTCGTTTGTCTCTCCTTTCTGTCCTCTCAACCAGCCAGTCAAAGCAGCTGGCCGCTCGTCCTGAGCCTGGTTCTGCTGGAGGTTTCTTCATTTTAAAAGTGAGTTTTTCCTTTCCACTGTTGCTTGCCACTGTGCTTGCTCAGGATGGGAGACTGCAACAAAGCCAAGATTCAACTTGTCAGCTGCTTCCTTAGATAAATAACTTTACTACTTGGCTTTTATATGTATGTAGCCTGGTTAAAACCAGACCCTTGTCCTTCACTTCGCTTTGTACTAGGGTCTGGGACTTCTCTCATAGACAAGGATTTCTCCGGTAGATTTTTGACCGGACCAATCAGAGAACAGAAGGCGTATTACCGGACCAATCAGAGAACAGAAGGCAGATTACCGGACCAATCAGAGAACAGAAGGCGGATTACCGGACCAATCAGAGAACAGAAGGCGGATTACCGGACCAATCAGAGAACAGAAGGCGGAGTTTTGAACGACGTCGACTGACGTCGTCAGTTAAAATGGCTGCCGCCACGAAGGAATTTTCATGAAAACAAGGTAAAAAACTATTATTTCTTTGCTGAGAAAAAATATATTTCTTAGCTGACGTTATATCAGAAGTGTTCCTGAGCTTAACAGTTCCTAAATCAATTCACGAAATGGTCAAATCTGCTGGATTTAAATAGTTTCGGTTTGACATTTTCCAAACAGCCTCGGGTGCGCTACGAAAATAAATTATAAAAAAGAATTTTATCTCAAATGTTTAATCTAGGCCAACAGTCAGTAAATTAGAGCCATATAATTAGCAGAAAAAATATCCACCGAGTGGTTTCTGAGCTATTTATCTGAATAGCCTGGACCTCGCCAGGCTAAACTAACAAAACTCCGCCTTCTGTTCTCTGATTGGTCCGGTCAAAAATCTACAGGAGAAATCGTTGTCTATGGGAGAAGTCCCAGACCCTAGTACGAAGCGAAGTGAAGGACAAGGGTCTGGTTTTAACTAGGGATGCACCGATCCACATTTCTCACTTCCGATCCGATCCGATACATAACAACTGAGTATCGACCGATACCGATACTTTTCCGATCCGATATCGGTGTTCAAGCATAGGAGGCTGTAATAATTAAGTTCTTGAAGGGAGAGCACGTATGTTGCACAAAACTCGGACTTGTGTGAGGTAAACCCAAAGAAGACACTCTGAGCCTCACTACAGTAATTCACAAACAAATGGCATACAAGAAGAGGCAGGTCTCTTCCACAGACGTCCTTCTGACTCATGGTGCAAGGAACACTAGTCTAAAATACTGCTAAGCATTATGGGAAATCATCACATTCTACTCCCCATTTTCTAGTCTTATTTTTAATTCTGGCACTATATGAGTTGTAATTCTTGTTGAATTTTATCAACAGATACAGATTTAATCTATAATTGAACACTAATATACCGCTAAGTAACAATGTTAAGACAGAAGTCACAGAGTATGGTGAAATATATGTGCTCTCTGACATCTAGAAAGTATCGGAAATATCGGCAGGTTGGTTCCGATACCCGATACTTACATTCTGCTGGTATAGGATACCGATACCGATACTGGATCAGATCTGCCCCATCCCTAGTTTTAACCAGGCTAATATGTATGTGAATGTTCCTGTAAAGTGCCCTGAGACAGCTTTGTTGTGATTTGTCGCTATATAAATAAAATCAATTGAAAATAAAATAAAATTTCAATAATACCACAACAGCCATTATTTTAGGAAAAACTAATCTGAAGAATATTTTTTTTAAAAACTAAAAGTTTAAGCAGCTATTTTAACATTTATTGGCTAGATGTACTGGCAAATATACTAAAATTTTTATTATTTTAAGCGAAAAACAGGGAGATTCAGATATACAGAATGCCATTATGATAAATATAACTTTGTGGATATTTATGGATAATTTTTCAGTTGAATTAATGGCAGAAATTCACATTTTAGAATTGTATACAGTTTTTTCTGGCCACTTATTTTATATCAAAATATCATTCATGAAGTTTTAATGAAAATTTCCAAAATGGCTTCTTCTTTCTGCCTTTCTCTCTTCATGGTCTCCACCTCTTTGATTGTTTTTATCCTGGCAGCTGCATTTCTAACACCCTTCTACCTATAGATTTTCAAAATGTCTGATTTGTTATTACATTGTTACAAGTATAGTTATAAAATGCCTATTTAAAAAAAACTTTCAAAAAAAGTTTTAAAAATTTCTTCTAATAATTTTGTTAAATAAATAAATGATTAATGGGCTTGCCATACTGTATTTGCACTGTATTTGCGTTGTATATCTAAAATTTAACTTCCTTTTCTCTTCATGTCTTCCGTATAGCTTAAAGATATTGGTGAGGAGCCTCTCGTCTTCTCACCTCTCCGCTCAGCGATCTGCAGGTAGCCGGTGGTCAGATACTGCTCCATGTCCTGCTGAAAGGCCTCCTCAAAGAACTTCTGCTTGTCCTTCAGCTTCACCTGGGGGGGTGAGATCCCTGCTTGTTCAGCCCCAGGGGCTTTCTGCGAGTGTTCGGCATCCAGCTCCACTGGAAACAAAAAAATTAAGAAAGTTTTCAGAAACCGTTGACCTTTTTCTAACATGCAAGCACAACGTGGGATAATAAATATGAATGATCTCATGTAGCATGTGCAGAAAAATACAATCTGTAAGAATGTATTACTGCTTTCATGCTATTTTGCCTGTGTCTGTGTGTGCATGTGTGTCTGTTAACAAAACATCTTCTAAACCACCAGTGGATGGATTTTAAAGAAACCTTCAGGAAATGTTTAGGAGCTAACCCAGTTCAAAATGGCTGCCACAGCCGTCAGACCTTAGAAAACACAAAAATAGCTGGAAATCATTGATTTTAGATTTTTGTTTTCAAATGTGGTGTGGTTGTAGCATCACTGCACATGCTTAACATGCAGATTTTAGTCTAAAACAAGATGAAACAAGGTGGGATTTATGCATTTATTACAGGAGGGTGGCAGTCCAGAGACAAGGGGTTCAAACCCAGGTTGCATCAGGAATCCAGTGCCAAATAATTGCCGAATCTTTCATCTGAGTTTGCTCGCTGTGGCAACCCCTGAAGGAGGAAGAATCTGAAATGTACTCTCTTTGCATTTATTAAAGTAGTGCCAGGCCTTTTTTTATAAAGCTAAGTTTAATTTAAACGGATTGTCCAACAAAGTTAGTTCAGATCATCAGCAGGGGCTGAGCAGACTAGTCGATTCCAGGACGTCTCGCAAGTTTTTAAATTTCACGTCGACTAGTCGCAGTCAGTGATTGCGTCATGTTATCAGATGATCAGAGCTGGGCCGCTGGCCACAAAATGGATTCTTCTAAGCAGATGGAAGGAGAGGAGCAGGCCAAGTCTTGTCAAACAGGTAGAAGTTCGTCAACAGTGTTTCTCTCTAAAGATGACTCTTACCGCCTGTGGTGGATTACACCACCACCATATATCCATCCATCCATCCATCTTCTTCCGCTTATCNGGGAATCCCAAGGCGTTCCCAGGCCAGCCGAGAAACATGGTCCCAGTATCCAGTGTTTTTTATTTTATTTAATCCACTGTGGGATCCACCACCGCCCACCCCGTTGTTTTTATTTTTATTTAATTTAATCAACTAAATAAAATAAAAATAAAAACAGGGGGGAGCGCCACCGCCAGTGGAGAATCCACCACTGCCGCAATGGTTTATTTTAATTAGTGGATTAAATAAAATAAAAATAACTTTTGCAGCGTGATAATAGTTTTGGTTTTCCTGAGCCTGTTGGCAGTATGATAGGAGCTGAAATATTCACTCCCCAGATGTTTGGTCTTTTTTTGGGGGGGTAAATAATAAAATGATGTATTTTGTGAATAGCATCTTTAGCTCCTTTGACGTCACCTCGACTAGTCGACGTTGAAGTCAACGTTTAAAAATATGTAGTCGTTCAACCCCTGGTCATCTGGATGGTATATTTTATTCTGTTGAGATGTTTCGTCTTTCATCCAAAGGACTTCATCAATCCGAGGAGCCTGATGACCTGACTGAACTTTGTTGGAGTTTTTACTTGGATTATTGAGCATGAACGTTGATGTTTTGAACCACTTTGACTATGGCTGCCTCAGAGGAGTTGACAGGGGAGAGGGTAGGCCCCAGAAACCATCATCACCAGCAAACTGGTTGGTTCACAATGGGAGTGTGCTGCTTGTGGGACTCAGTTTGTTGTGGCCCCTCGGACTCATGAAGTTCTTTGGATGAGGGACGAAACGTCTCAACAACAAAAAAAGGAACTGTCCAGATGACCTGACTGAACTTTGTTGGATAAAAAAAAAAACTGGATTGTTGAGCTTGGATGTTAAACTGATTCTTTATGTGCTGTCCTAATAAACTTGAGGGGAAAAAAAACTGACTACTAACAGAAACAGGAAAATAAAGTAAAAAAAGTTTCATACAAATTTCTGTCTGATTCTTGTGGCAGCAAAGAGGAGGAAGTGGAGCTCATCCCTGACGGAGCTGAAGTCGAAGCGGAACAGCGCAGAGCTTCGAAGCATCCACAGGTTCACCAGTTCGGCCTGGTGTTTGTAACTCAATCCTCCATCTCCTGCGAGCTGCACAGGAGGGAGCGCACTCTGAGCTCATAAAGCTCAAGAGCTGCAAACACATTAAGCATCCATCTCCTGCTGCCTGTGTCCTCCGAGGTGCAGTGGCATCACCAAGAGAGGCGCGGGATAAAAATCTGTCACTGTTGTCAGGGAGAACAATCGACCGCTGAGCTGGTCTAATTGATCCTGACGTGTGTTAGCCTTTAGATGGAGAGGGCCCATCACGCTGAGTGACGATAGCTCATGCAGCACATATGTCTCTGCAAAGACTGTGTGTGAGGATTTTAGTTTTAAGTGCTGCTGTTTTCACGTTTTTGGATCCTGACCAACTTTTGAGGCAAACACCCTCTCCAAAAAGAGATTTGCATTCAGACTTTTAAGAAAGAAAATGCATGAGATTAGGGGTAGGGGTTAGCATTTGTTAGTATTGAGGGCAGACATGCAAGTCACTGATGTATTCTGATGTGATGGAAGCTCGTGCATGAGAGGGCCGCAGCCCGCAGTCTTCTTGGATGGGCTGTCTCTTTTTTTTAACATCACTCTTTGATAGAAAAGCATTATATAAGACCGTCCACTAACTACTGTGCTAAGAGGCAGGTCAGCGCAGAGAATGAATAATGACCCAATTTGTGATCTTGTTTTAAAATGGACACAAACAATTTTTTTGTTGTAAAATTAAAGTAATTCCCTCAAGGAATGCACATCACCTGCTACATTTCAAGCTAAACTTTGACACAAAGATCATTTTATGCTGAGACATATCAAAGTCGTAGCTGTTTTGGTCAAACCCTAAAAAAAAATTTTTTTTTAAATCATGCCTTATCTTATGTAACATTACAATACACCACACTCAGATGACGTGTTAATGACAAATCTTAGCGACCTCCATGACAAGTTGTAACTCAACAGCTGTAAAACTCACTGAGTTGTGGACTTTTATGTTTCTTAAGGCTGTGTAGTTTTGGTGGAACACTTGAATTTTCTTCAAGAGTGAGTTGTAGAGAGGTACATCTAATTACAGTATAACTTTCTGACAAATGAATTGAAATCAGTCTTGTTGGAGACATTTTCAAGAGATATTTTGGTGGCAAACATTAACAAAAACGGTATCGCCCACATTATTGGCAGTTTGCCGTATTGATACTAGCAGGTTACTACATTTTCAGCAGAGACATACTGTATATTTACATATGGATGACTTTGCTGAGACATCAAGGATTTAATTATTTCATGTAGAGAAGAGTCCTGATAAAAATGTAGGGCCTTGGCAGCAGATGGACACACTCACAACCAAAGAATAATGAGATCCCACCAGAGCTCACACAAGCTACCAGCCCCCAGAGACCTGGAAAAGAATAGCACTCTTTCTCTGTGTCATCCTTTACCCTGCACCCAATTTATCTCCTTCATCGGATGCTTCATGTTTGTCCCTCATCTTTTCCCCATGACTGTCTTTACGCTCACCGTGGCTGCTGTGAAAATGTGTGTGTCGTATATAGAGACGGCTCTATTAGGTTAGGAGGCCTCAGGGAAGCTTTGTGAGGACAAGCATTGTGTTGAGGGTTTGTAGTGGGGAGGGAGGACAGGAACAGAGGAAGGAGGCAATATGATGGTTTGGAATTAAAGCCTGAGAGCAGACGATATTTACACAATAACTGAATTCTGTGTTTGTTTTGCCTCTAATTCCATATTTCTCTGCACTAGCTATTTATTTGCATTATCTTTGAACATGCTAACTACTACTTCTTCCTTCTTCATTCTTCATCCTTTACTGTAGTAGAGGTAGTCTACCATAGTCAGGTCACAGAGGAAACAGGACCAGCCACACTTTCTGGACACCAAGACGTTCCCAGGCCAGAGAAGATACACAATCCATCCAGCATTTTCTGGGTCTTTCCTTTGGCATCCTACCAGTGGGATGTGCCAGCAGAACGTCTAAAGAGAGGCAACCATGAAGCATCCTAATCAGACGCCCGAACCACCTCAGCTGACTCCTTTCAATGTGGAGGAGCAGCGACTCTACTCCGAGCTTCCTCCAGATGATGGAGCTCCTCACCCAGTCTCTACGGCTGAGGCCAGCCACCCTGCTGAGGAAGCCAATTTGTCCACTTGTATCCGGGATCTTATTCTATTGGTCAAGAGCCAAAGCTCAGGGCCATAGGTGAGGGCTGGAACAAAGACAGACTAGTAAATCAAGAGCTTTGTCATATAACTCTGCTCTTTCTTCACCACAATAGACTGAAGCAACACCCTCATTACTGAAGACAAGGCCCCAATCCGTCGATCCATCTCCTGCTCCATTCTACCATCACTCATGAACAACACGCCAAGATATTTAAAGTCCTCCACCTGAGGCAAAATACCCCCCACACCTGAGTGAAAGCCAGGGGAACTAACTTTCCTTCCAGCTGCTTCACTCTCCACTGCGAACTGCCCCAGTGCATGCTGGAGGTCTTTAGCCTGAAGATAATAATAATAATAATAATGAATTCAATTTTTAACGCACTTTTCATTAACAAAAATCTCAAAGTGCTACAAAGTGCAACAAAAATCAAAGATCAAATAAAAACAGGTGATAAGAAGATGCCAACAGAACCACATCATCCGCATAAAGCAGCAATGAGACCCTGAGGTTCCCAAACCAGACATCCTGGCTCTGACTGCACCTTGAGATCATGTCCACGGAAACCATAAACAAAATCGAGACAAGGGCCAATGGCAGACTCCAACCCACGCTGGGAACGAGCTCGACTTTGTGCCAAGAATGCGAACACAGCTCCTGATTTGGTTGTACAAGTAGCTATACAGATAGCTCTTAAAATCAACCCAGGTACCTCATACTCCCACAGTACCCCCCACAGAATGCCTTGAGAAATACAGTCATAAAGGTTATCCAGCTCCATGAAACACACGTAGACTGGAGAGGCAACATCCCATGACCCTGCTAGCAACTCTGCAATGGTGAAGATCTGGTCCACTGTTCCACAACCAGGATGGATGCCACACTGTTCCTCCAGAATCCTCCTGATGCTCCCTGTAACTTTGGTGCTCGAACTTCCAAATACAGACCAACAGTTAAAACCTTGGGGGTGAAATTTGACAAGGATTTAAAATTTGATAAACAAATAGCGTCTGTAGTCAAGGTCTATTTTTATCAATTACGTCTTTTATACAAAGTTAAGCCTTTTTTACAAAGTTAAGCCTTTTTTAAACCGTTTTGATTTGGAAAAGGCCATTCATGCTTTTATCACCTCAAGGCTTGACTACTGCAATTCCCTGTATGCGGGAATCTCCCAATCCTCCATTGGACGCCTTCAATTGGTCCAAAATGCTGCAGCTAGACTTTTAACCAACACCTCCAGACGTGAACACATTACACCTGTTTTATTTTCTCTCCATTGGCTTCCAGTCGATTTTAGAATTAAATTTAAGCTCTCAATGGTCTTGCCCCACTATATTTGACTGATCTTGTAACTGTCCGTGAATATAGGAGAACACAGATCATCTAATACATTTCTCCTGTCTGTTCCAAAGTCCAACTACAAACAATTGGGTGACTGGGCCTTTTCTGTCGTTGCACCCAGTCTCTGGAATAAGCTACCTCAGGACTTGCGCTCCATCACTGATAGAGTTTTTTAAATCTAATCTTAAAACCTTTTTATTCAGGCAGGCTTTTAATACCTAGTTCTTTGACATTCTTGTTATGTCTTAATTGTTTTTCATTTTTAACTGGCTGTTTTTTATTGTTATTTTTTATTGTTATTTTTTATTGTCTGTTTTATTTCTGTATTGTTCAGCACTTTGTGCACCTTCTGGCTGCTGAAAAGGGCTCTATAAATAAAGATTGATTGATTGATCGAATCCGAGGTCCAACAATTGGTTCAGAGCCT
>JBBPBX010009090.1:23781-54208 GCA_038048925.1 Garcialebias charrua | reverse complement strand
GAGCTGAGCTTGTATTATTTCACACTGTTTCCTCACATTTGGCTTTACCAACATTGAGTTTGCTCTTTCAAGCTATTGTGTAAAACCAAAATAGAATATTGCATTTCCCACAGTCGGAGCAGCAGTGAGGCATTTCTTATTATTTTAGATTAGCCATAAGACTATATCGACCACAAAGCTCCATCATTTTGTAAAGATGAGACATGATAATTCTAGTTTTAAACTGGTTGTTTTTATAGTGCAAACATGTTTCTGCCATCCTTCATTTTACAATACAGCAACACCTTATATTCCTGAATAAACTACTTGCCTTGACTTTTTAAGTTTTAAACTGAACCATGAACAGTAGTGGGCGACATGCAACCTTTCACAGAATGTTTGACATTTAAGTTATGCATTTAATTGGTTCATTATTTTAGTTTTGATAGATTTGCATGTCTTCAAAGCATTTCTGGTTGTCTTTGGGGGCATCTTGCAACACGTTATGACCACGCTTGTGTCCCATGTTGATCTTAGATGTTGTGATCTTACTTGCTTACGGTTTGTATGCTTTTATTTTTACCATACCACCATACCATACCATTTTATGGAAATTTATATGAATGATGTGATGACAAGTTTGTTTGTGAATGCTCATTTTGATGTTTTTTTTGTTACAAATGTTCATCAATGTCTCTTCAAATTGTAGTTTGAGTGGCTTTTTGCTTTTTTAGGAGGAAGAACTAGTAAAATTGCCCAGTAATATGTTGATGGCTCACACAAGCTGCTGCTGCTGACAAGAAGTGCTGTTGCCATGGGAAGGTCGGTAATAGGGACGCACGATATCATCGGCGTTATATCGGTATTGGCCGAAATTGGCGATGAAGTTAAATATCGGGCATTGGCCATTCCATAAAAACAAAAAAACAAAAACCTCACAGATATAAAAGGTTTCTGTTTTAAGTTAATTTTTTAATTTTTAATTCAAGAAACTGTCAAGTATCGGTATATCTATTAATGCACTACTACTTAGCCTATGTGCGTTCCCTTTACGCTTGCAAACAGGTTGAGTTTGGATTTTTGAAAAATTTACAAATTTCACTGTTTGAATGTTGTCATTGTGTTAGAGAGAGTAAATGTCATGAATAAATTTGACATTAAACATAATCCAAGTTGAAGTATTATTTCATCTTCCATCCATCCATCTTCTTCCGCTTATCCGGGGTCGGGTCGCGGGGGTAGCAGCCTAAGTAGGGAGGCCCAGACTTCCCTCTCCCCAGCCACTTGGAGCAGCTCCTCTGGGGGAATCCCAAGGCGTTCCCAGGCCAGCCGAGAAACATAGTCCCTCCAGCGCGTCCTGGGTCTTCCTCTGGGTCTCCTCCCGGTGGGACATGCCCGGAACACCTCACCAGGGAGGCGTCCAGGAGGCATCCTAACCAGATGCCCGAGCCACCTCAACTGGCTCCTCTCGATGTGGAGAAGCAGCGGCTCTACTCCGAGTCCCTCCCGGATGACTGAGCTTCTCACCCTATCTCTAAGGGAGAGTCCAGCCACCCTGCGGAGAAAACTCATTTCAGCCGCTTGTATCCGAGATCTTGTTCTTTCGGTCATAACCCAAAGCTCATGACCATAGATGAGGGTGGGAACGTAGATCGATCGGTAAATTGAGAGCTTTGCCTTTCGACTCAGCTCTCTCTTCACCACGACAGACCGGTACAGCGCCCGCTTCACTGCGGACGCTGCACCTATCTGTAGGGATATAATACTAGTCAGTTTTGCTGATTTGTACAATATTCCAGATGAAAGATTTGAGTAGATTTTATCTGACCCAAACTTACCATCAATTAAACGAGTTCTCTCTTTTTCAGCTTAATATCAATAATTCTATACTTTGACCAGATGTAATTCACAGGAAACGTTAAACTTATGTTGGTACAGTAGGACTGGACCATTTATTTAACAGAATCAATAAATTACATCAACATTCATTTGTACATGATTGGATCGATCATTTTTCCTATAATTAACTTCGACAGATTTAAATTTTGAACAACAGACAAGTAAAAGATGACATTACTTCTTCTGCAGGTACTCTTAACTTAGTTTGTTGCTGACAACAGATATAAAGTTTAAAGGGAAGTTTTTAGCATAAGAAGGAGGAAAGGTGGAAAAGAAGGGGTGAACTATCTTGAATGTTTATAACCAGAACATGACACGTTCCCCGTGCGATCTCCAGCTGGACGTACCGTATGTCCGGTGTGTAAACAATCAGCGACTCGTTACCTTTTGACGGTCTACCAAGAATGGATCGATCCTTGAAGTCCGGAGAGGTCAGTCTGTTTAGATTGTAGCTTCTCACGTCCGCCTTTGACCCACTGAAGTAACGGCAGTCTGGTTGATGTTTCAAGAGTAAAAGTGTTCTTGGATGTGAACACTCATTGTGGTCGGAGCTTAGAAGCTCAGGTGAGTTAACAGCAGTCTTGCTATTAATTCGGCTGTTGAACTGGACCGTTGACGCTTGGTCCAAGTTCTCAGCTTCAAAGAGAAAGTCAATTCATGTCAACTTTCTTCCAGCAACTACTCGAGAGAGAAGTAAGATGTGAAGGTTTTAACTGAGACGTGACCCAGAAAATGTGTTCTTTCTGATTGGCCGAATGGCATCATAAGTTGATGTGAGGATGACATCAACATGTTGAAAGGGGGTCAAAAGATTAGTTTGTCAGAAAGATAAAGTGTTAGTTTCAGATGTCAGCATTTTATGATAAAACTGATTCCTTTGCTTTAACACTTTAACAAAATACTGTTGGTTTGATTAAAACAACGTCATTAAGCATCACATATGGGACCTATTAATGATAATAGCTTGATTATTAAATAGGACAAAAACAAAAGTCTTTGGGTGTCTAGATTGTCCTGAGCTCAAGCTAAAATGAATGAGATAAAGTGTTCCTTTTATCTTCACATGCAAGTTCGAGAGGAGAGGAGAAATCCTCCATACAACATTTTGAATTAAGCAGAGTATTTGATTTATCTGACATTAAAATGTACTAATGCTTATACAAATAACACAAGTTATTCATTGATGACATTTGAATTAACACAAATTAAAAGAAGTCTCTGGATGACTTAATTTATGATGTTTGATTCAAATTAAAAGTAATAAAAGTATTATTGTCCCTTCAGGAATAACTCCCAAAAAGTTCATTACTGAGAACGATCAGAGAAGTGTTTCAAAACTCAAGGTTGTATCACTACATATCCGCCTATCGATCTCACGCTCCAGTTTTCCCTCATTCGTGAACAAGATCCCGAGATACTTAAACTCCTCCACTTGGGGCAGGACCTCCTCCCCGACCCGGAGAGGGCATGCTACCCTTTTCCGGCTCAAGACCATGGCCTCGGATTTGGAGGAACTGATCCTCATCCCGGCCGCATCACACTCGGCTGCAAACCGCTCCAGTGAAAGTTGTAAATCACGAACTGATGAAGCCAGTAGGACCACATCATCTGCAAAAAACAGAGAAGCGATTCTAAGGTCACCAAAACGGATCCTCTCAACACCTTGGCTGCGCCTAGAAATTCTGTCCATAAAAGTTATGAACAGAATCGGTGACAAAGGGCAACCTTGGCGGAGTCCAACTCTCACCGGAAACGAGCCTGACTTACTGCCGGCAATGCGGACCAAGCTCTGACACCGGTCGTACAGGGACCTAACAGCCCTTATCAAAGGGCCTGGTACCCCATACTCCCGGAGTACCCCCCACAGAACCCCCCGAGGGACGCGGTCGAATGCCTTCTCCAAGTCCACAAAGCACATGTAAACTGGTTGGGCAAACTCCCACGCACCCTCCAGGACCCTGCTGAGGGTGTAGAGCTGGTCCAGTGTTCCACGACCAGGACGAAAACCACACTGCTCCTCCTGAATCCGAGGTTCGACTATCCGACGGACCCTCCTCTCCAGAACCCCTGAATAGACCTTACCAGGGAGGCTTAAGAGTGTGATCCCCCTATAGTTGGAACACACCCTACGGTCCCCCTTTTTAAATAGGGGAACCACCACCCCAGTCTGCCAATCCAAGGGAACTGCCCCCGATGTCCACGCGATATTGCAGAGTCGCGTAAGCCAACACAACCCTACAACATCCAGAGCCCTAAGGAACTCCGGGCGAATCTCATCCACCCCCGGAGCCTTGCCACCGCGGAGCTTTTTAACCACCTCGGCGACCTCAGCACCAGAGATCGGAGAACCCGACCCAAAGTCCCCAGGCTCTGCTTCCTCAGTGGAAGACGTGCCAGTAGGATTGAGGAGGTCTTCGAAGTATTCCGCCCACCGACTCACAACATCCCGAGTTGAGGTCAGCAGCACGCCACCTCCACCATAAATGGTGTTGGTCTCGTACCTCTTTCCCCCCCTGAGACGCCGGATGGTGGACCAGAATCGCCTCGAAGCCGTACGGAAGTCATTCTCCATGGCCTCTCCGAACTCCTCCCACGCCCGAGTTTTTGCCTCAGCAACCACCCGAGCCGCATGCCGCTTGGACTGCCGGTACCTATCAGCTGCTTCCGGGGTCCCACAAGCCAAAAAGGCCCAATAGGACTCCTTCTTCAGCCTGACAGCATCCCTCACTGCCGGTGTCCACCACCGGGTTCGAGGGTTGCCACCACGACAGGCACCAACAACCTTGCGGCCACAGCTCCGATAAGCTGCCTCGACAATAGAGGCGCGGAACACGGCCCACTCGGACTCCATGTCCCCCGCCTCCCTTGGAACGTGTTCAAAGCTCTCCCGGAGGTGGGAGTTAAAGCTCCGTCTTACGGGAGACTCTGCCAGACGTTCCCAGCAGACCCTCACAATACGTTTGGGTCTGCCAGGTCTGACCGGCATCCTCCCCCACCATCGGAGCCAACTCACCACCAGGTAGTGGTCAGTTGACAGCTCCGCCCCTCTCCTCACCCGAGTGTCCAAGACATGCGGCCGCAGATCAGATGAGACGACAACAAAGTCGATCATCGAACTGCGACCTAGGGTGTCCTGGTGCCAAGAGCACATATGGACACCCTTATGCTTAAACATGGTGTTCGTTATGGACAATCCATGACGAGCACAGAAGTCCAATAACAGAACACCACTCTGGTTCAGATCAGGGGGGCCGTTCCTCCCAACCACACCCCTCCAGGTCTCACTGTCATTGCCCACGTGAGCGTTGAAGTCCCCCAGTAGAACAAGGGAGTCCCCAGGAGGCGCACTCTCCAATACCCCCTCCAAGGACTCCAAAAAGGGTGGGTAGTCTGAGCTGCCGTTTGGTGCATAGGCACAAACAACAGTCAGAGCCCGTCCCCCCACACGTAGGCGAAGGGAGGCTACCCTCTCGTTCACCGGGGTGAACCCCAACGTACAGGCACCAAGATGGGGGGCAACCAGTATGCCCACTCCTGCTCGGCGCCTCTCACCAGGGGCAACTCCAGAGTGGAAGAGTGTCCAACCCCTCTCAAGGAAACTGGTTCCAGAGCCAGAGCCATGCGTTGAGGTGAGTCCGACTATTTCTAGTCGGAACCTCTCAACCTCACACACTAGCTCAGGCTCCTTCCCCACCAGAGAGGTGACATTCCATGTCCCAATGGCCAGCTTCTGTAGCCGAGGATCAGACCGCCAGGGTCCCCGCCCTCGTCCACCACCCATCTCACATTGCACCCGACCCCTTTGGCCCCTCCCACAGGTGGTGAGCCCATGGTATTACATCATTTTCAGTCCCCTTTTTGGCATGTGCATTTGGTAGCAGGCCAAATTGATAAAGATCATGCAGAATAATTTTAGTTCCACAGCAGAGACAGCTATGTCGTCTCTGTAAGTAGGTCTACGGGGAAAAATATCGGTATTGGTATCGGTTATTGGCCAAATAAGTTTTAACACATCAGCATATTGGATATCGGCCAAAAATCTAATATCGTGCATCCCTAGTCTGTAAAATTATTTAGGTGGGTGGTGGTGGGTGTCCTCCCTGTAGGTGTCAGGATCTAAACTTTTTTTCTGCAGAAGCACAAAGAAAACAACAAGAAAAACTTACAATAATCATTGTGTTTACCGTAATTGTAAAGTTTTGTGTTTTGGATGATTATTGAGCATGAGGAAGCCACGTGAGTCAACTTAACTGCAAATAACCAGAGGGGAAAATATATATATATATATATATATATATATGGAAGAAGGGACCTTTTTTCCAAATTGGCGTTTTAACACAGTGGTACATTGTGTTTGAGCTTCAGTGACTCATGTTACACTTTGAGATTTTCATTAATGAAAAGTGCGTTATAAATTTAATTCATTATTATTATTATTATTATTATTATTATTATTATTATTATTATTATTATTATTATTATTATTATTATGTTGTGAAAACATCAATATGCATTCTATATGTCTTCTTCTCTCACCAGGACACGCTTGATGCAAAGCTTCAAAGAATCCCACTCCCACGAGTCCCTTCTTTCTCCCAGCAGCGCTGCAGAAGCTCTAGACCTAGTTTTGGATGAAGATGCCATTATCAAGCCTGTCCACTCCAGCATTTTAGGACAAGAGTACTGCTTTGAGGTGTGGCAATTTGTTTAACATTTTCCTTCTTTGTGGTTATAATTAATACGTACCATAGTTTTTAAAGAAATCTTACATTATTTATGCAGAATTTCAGGCACCACTGAAAAGCCACTTCATTCCTTTTTAGGATTTTTGATAAACGAGGCAACCTATGAGGTAACTAGAGTTTAAAGAGTGCAGTTTATGAGATTTTAATGCCAATATGCATGTATGTTCTTGGGTTCTGACTGCTTAGAGTCACAGGTAATTGATTTTTGTAGTCCTTGAAAAATAATGCAAAGAAACATAAAAAAAATTCATAGTGAAACAATTCAACAATAAATGTATTTATGTGTAAATATCAATGAAAAGAAGAAAACAGTTGTTTTTTATAATAAGAACACATATACTGTAATTACATAATTTTTTAAATATTAGAGACAAAAAAAATCATGAAAGCAGAAATAAACATCAAATAAATAAAACATGAAGCAAAAAAATACACACACAATTTTTATTATCAGCTAAAAGTAATACAATTTTAAATTAAAATGAGCAGATGAAAAAGTTTAATTAGGAATAAATCCAAAAGTAAAAAAAAAACACACAAAAAAACCCCCACACAGGCTCAAAATTAGCAATAAATAAACCAAACTAAAACTTATCAACATAAACTTAAACTTATACAAATTAAACTTATAAACATATTAAAAGCCAGACATGATAGTTAGATTTTGAATTTGTTTACAGCCTCCCTCCACCAAACAACAACAACAATAATTCATTTATTCAACCTTTATTTAGGCAGGTTAATCCCATAGAGCCTCGAGGACTAATTTGCAAGAGAGACCTGGCATAATAATAATAAAAAAATCTCTGCTTCATCTGTCATTCTTAGGGGCCCTCCTCACAAAAATTATTTTGTGAATATGTACGTTTTTTTGTGTGTGCACGTGTGTGTGAATAATATGTAAGTATTTTTGTGTGTGCGTGTGTGTGAATATGTAAGTTTGTGTGTGTGTGCGCGCGTGTGTGAATATGTAAGTTTTTTATTGTTTCAGTTCACACAAAAAAAGTTTCAGCAGCCACCAAAACAGTATTTTTGAAAACAGATTCCCAGGTGAAAGAAATCTTGAAATGTAGAAAACCAAAACACAACATTTGGAAAACAATGATGTCACATTCTCTAATCTAACCCACAGCAAAAGGATGTCCTCTAGCTGTGTTTGCATTTTTCACCCAGTGTGGACGTTTACTGCACATGCTCAATGCCTTGTTTCCTGTTTTTGGTGTTTTGTTGTGTTGTTACAGCACTATAGATGCGCCAACATTTTTGGTCATTTTAGAGTTTCTGTGTGGACATTTCTAGAAACAGTGCTGTGTTTACAAGAATAGTTTTAGAAACTGCAAATAAAAATATTGCTTTGTAATCCTGTGTGGACAAGGCCTTACAATCAGCTGTTTCCATCTACAAACAGCTTTGGTTCTCTTCCAGAGAGTCCCAGTGTTTTTCATATTTTGTTTCGCCATTTTTGGCTGCATGATAAAGGATTTACTTGTATATTTGGGGCCGAGATTCATTCATTCATTCAACCTTTATTTAGTCAGGTAAATCTGATTGAGCCTCGAGGGCTCATTTACGAAAGCGACCTGCTACAAACTAAAGAATGATGAACAGCAATGGTACGAGTACATTAAACAATAGACAAAAGAAAAAGAAAAAGAAGCAAAAACTAGTAAACATTAAGGTAGATGTACAAAATCAAAAACAGGAACAAATCAGCATTGGTTTTTGCCAGGATTCCAACAGATTCTGACAGAGATGGTGTAGGGGCAGGGCAGCTGACTCGGGACCCGAAGGTCTAGGGCTCGATCCTCCGTCATTGCACATCTCATGGTGTCTCTGAGCAGGACACCTTATCCCCAGTTGCTCCTGCTTGGGAGCTTTCCACAGCTGCCCACTGCTCCACCTGGTGGTGGATGGGTTAATTGCAGAGAACCCATTTCACCATTGTATGGGAACATACAATTATTATATTTTGATTTAGTTGCAGTGTTGAATTTGTTTGTTTTTGTTTGTTTTAAACCTTTATTCAAAGTCAAAAGTCAAAGTCAAAGTCAACTTTATTGTCAAAACTGCAATATGTACAGGACATACACAGGATTGAAATTGCATTTCTCTCTGTCCCTCGGTGCAACAGTAAACATTTAAACACTAAAACACTAAAACATTTAATAAACATAAGCATAAAATGAAATAATAAAAGTGTAATACTGTCCTGAGTTTTTGCATAGTAGTTTTTGCATAGTAGTATGAAAGTATGAAAAGTTACACCAACACTAAAACACTAAACATTTAATAAACATAAGCATAAAATGAAATAACAAAAGTGTAATTATTCATTTCATTTCAATTAAAAAACACAAATACAATTCCAGATGCAAATAAATAAAATATATATAAAATGAAAGGCGGCAGAAGAAGAATGATATCTTATCATATCTGCCCCTTCTTAACAAAATCAATTAAAACAATCAAATTCAAGCAATAATCATTAATAATACAACAAAAACATATAAATTGTCACAATTATTCATTATAGTTAATAGATATTAACTAAATTATATATATATCTTGTCAACAAAATATTCTTGATCTTTTTCTTAAATACAAATAATGATTTCTCTTTTTTAATATCACAGTCCAAACAATTCCATAAACGTATTCCCTGTAATGAAGTAGACCTACCCCTTAAACTGGTTCGATACTTCGGTTTTACAAAAATATCCATTCCCTTTAAATTATAACAACTGTTCCTTTTTATATGCTTGAATTTCACCACTAGGTGTCCCTAAATGTCATATGCCGGTACTTTAACTGAAAAGCAATTTGATCAATTCTTGACGTCCAGCATGCGGTAACCTTACATAAACTATTTAAGAACATCAGTAAAATGTGACATTTTGTCTGTAGGTAACCACAAATTCAGGGACCAAATGTTTTGCCTGCCGTTCGGCTTCAGAACGAGACAAATGGATCGAAAATCTGCAACGTGCTGTCAAACCTAACAAGGTATTTTTTAACACAGTAGGTTTTTTTTGTTTCTTTAAAAAACAGGCTACTAAAACTAATACCAATCTTGATTTCAGTCAATTACTTTACCTCTGACAAATGTAAGTAAGGACTGTTATAATGCTGTAATAGAACTCTGCATATTTTTGTCAGGATAACAGCAGACGGGTGGAAAATGTGCTCAAGTTGTGGATCATTGAGGCACGAGATCTGCCAGCTAAGAAACGCTACTATTGTGAGCTGTGCCTGGATGACATGCTGTACGCACGCACCACCAGCAAACCCCGCACCGACACCGTCTTCTGGGGAGAACATTTTGAATTCAACAATTTGCCTACCATTCGTAGCCTTCGATTGCACCTCTACAAGGAAACGGACAAAAAGAGACGCAAGGTAGATTTAGATTTCGGGAAAGTCGTTTTGCATGATGTCTGGCGCAATGATGTGAAAACGTAATGATTTTGTTTGGGATGTAGGAAAAAAGCACATACATTGGCCTTGTCAGCATCCCTATTTCCAGCATCACGGGCCGTCAGTTTGTGGAGCAGTGGTACCCGGTGATACAGTCCAGTGTTCTGGCCAAAGGTGGGGGTGTTGGAAGTACCAAAACGATCAACGCATCACTGCGTATCAAGTCTCGATATCAGACGATGAACATTCTCCCGATGGAGCTGTACAAGGAGTTTGCCGAGTACATCACCAACAACTATCGAACACTGTGCGCAGTCCTGGAGCCGCTGCTGAGCGTGAAGAGTAAAGAAGAGGTGGCGTTTGCTCTGGTGCACATCCTTCAAAGCACAGGGAAGACTAAGGTACACAAATCATCAAACTGAAACCAAACTGCAAGTTTTTTATTTTGTATAAACATTTTTATGCCTGTTAATACTGCGTAATGGTTCATTGTCTTTACAGGAGTTTTTGTCAGATATGGCGATGTGTGAGGTGGACCGATTCATGGACCGTGAACACTTGATCTTTCGGGAGAACACACTCGCTACAAAGGCTGTGGAAGAGTACCTCAAACTAATAGGTCACAGATACCTCAAGGAAGCTATAGGTAAGACTTTGTTTAAACCTGGATGAGGATAAGTCAAATGTACAAAGTAAAAAAATCCAACCGTAGAAAAAATCTGGCTCAGGTACGATTATTTGTGTCAAGTATGCTGTAATTTCAAGACTATTGAGTGAACCCGAATATAAGCAGTGCCCACTAAATTTAAAAGGAAAAAAAATTGTGCATATTAGGCCTGTCGCAATAAACAATAAATCAATTAATAGCATGATAAATGAACATTATCAACCTCATTTTCATTTATCAGCTTTATCGTTTCTTCGTGTCTCTCGTTCTACTGAAGACACTGGATGACAAAAGACTCAACTCTGGTGTTCTTCACTGACCCCTCCTTTTCTCTTTACCATTTTAACCATCCAAAATCACATTTTTGGATTGTTTAAAGCAGCTAAGCTGAGTAGCTAAGCTACAAGCTAAGCTAACAGGCTAACCTCGGGAAAAAAAACCTCTCTCTTGTCAAAGCTCCAAAATCCACAGTTGAAACCTGTGCCTTCATCTAAAAATTTGTTTTTCCTTTGCAAAAAGAAGCTGAGAACTTGTTTACTGATTTTTTTTAATTAAAAGCTTTGTGTGACAAATGCTATGCTAAAGAGCTCAAACCACACCGAGCGTCCGCCATTCTGAGAATCGAAAAAAAAAGGGACCGAGATATCTCCTTCCTTTGTTTCATGTCAAGGGGCTTCCCTCCCATTTTTCTTAAAGAGACATGCTGCTTGCTCCCTCACTGTCCATCCTTGGGTTCAAACAGTCTTTTACGACCATCTGGTGGTTGAAAAAGGTACTACACGCAAAACAAATTAACCAAAATTTCTTCTTAAATTTGACAATAATTACTCATCTTTGTCAAATTTCAAACCATATTATCGCTGGAAAAGGGCAGTGTGCCCTCTCCGGGTCGGGGAGGAGGTCCTGTCCCAAGTGGAGGAGTTTAAGTATCTCGGGGTCTTGTTCACGAATGAGGGAAAACTGGAGCGTGAGATCGATAGGCGGATAGGTGCAGCATCCGCAGTGAAGCGGGCGCTGTACCGGTCTGTCGTGGTGAAGAGAGAGCTGAGTCAAAAGGCAAAGCTCTCAATTTACCGATCGATCTACGTTCCCACCCTCATCTATGGTCATGAGCTTTGGGTTGTGACCGAAAGAACGAGATCTCGGATACAAGCGGCTGAAATGAGTTTTCTCCGCAGGGTGTCTGGACTCTCCCTTAGAGATAGGGTGAGAAGCTCAGTCATCCGGGAGGGACTCGGAGTAGAGCCGCTGCTTCTCCACATCGAGAGGAGCCAGTTGAGGTGGCTCGGGCATCTGGTTAGGATGCCTCCTGGACGCCTCCCTGGTGAGGTGTTCCGGGCATGTCCCACCGGGAGGAGACCCAGAGGAAGACCCAGGACGCTGGAGGGACTATGTTTCTCGGCTGGCCTGGGAACGCCTTGGGATTCCCCCGGAGGAGCTGGCCCAAGGGGCTGGGGAGAGGGAAGTCTGGGCCTCCTTACTTGCTGCTACCCCCGCGACCCGACCCCGGATAAGCGGAAGAAAATTGATGGATGGATGGATGGATGGATATTATCGTTTATTGCAATAATTTCTAAGACAATCACACGGCAAAATGTGTTATCGTGACAGGCCTACTACATATAAAAGCTGCACTTGTCTATGAGCCACCATATCCACGTTGTAAATGATATATTAATAAAATAAAAAAAATTAAATATGTACTGGTAACATACACAAATACGTACAGTACAGTAATTTTTTTTCTGAACAGTGCTTGTAACACGGCTTGTAAAATAACAAAAACAAAATCAAAACAATAGCCTCGCTATCTAAGGAAGATGAAGGAAGGAGGATGGCAGACAGCTTGTGCTGTAATTTGAAATGCACGATTCACACTTATTTCGAGCAAATACAAATGCTTCCCCCCCTCCTTGGGAGCACAAGAGGAGGGGAGGAGAGAACGGGGGTTGGGGTGGAGGGGGGGCACACACAGTGGGGTCACAGAATGGACCAATGAAAATAATTGGTCCACTATGACCTACTTGGTAATTTCATTGGTCAGATTATTTTTTTAACCTTTATAGCCAGGTTAATCATATATCACGAGGACTCACCCCCCCAAGTGATACGTGTATTGGATGGCTATGTGAGCACCTGGGTGTGACGAGGTAGCATTGTATAAGCCACGGTGTTCAAAGCGTGTGAAAAAGTAGAGGCTTATAGTCTGGAAATTACGGTACAGGTAGTCCTCGACTTACGGCGGTCTCGACTTACGACGATTCGACTTTACGAACGCGCTCCCATTGAAAAGCATTGTTCGAGTTACGCCATTTATGCGCCTTTACAGCAGAAAATACGGTACCGAAACAAAACTTAGGGGAGGTTGAAACTTACAGGAGGGAAGGGGGGAGCTGGAAACGAAACTTAGGGGAGCTTGAAACTTACTGGAGGGAAGGGGGAGCTGGAAACAAAACTTAGGGGAGCTTGAAACTTACAGGAGGGGGTTTCCACTGACACGCTCAGGAAACTTACAGAGCAGGCAGACCTCTGGATCGCGTGGAAATACAGGAGGAGCGGGGGACAGCTGAGCAATGAGCTAACATGCTAGCAATGAGCTAACATGCTAACAGACGTTGCTGTAAACGCTGTGGACCTCGTGAAGCAAGCTGCAGAGCTCGGAGGTGCACGAGCTAACATGCTAACAGACGGAGGAAGAAATGACCAGCTCCCAGTAAGAAATTAACTCTTTTTTTCCTTCATTATGGCTCCTAAATGTATGTGGTTTTTGATAATTATGTAGGGTAATGTGTTAGGATAGGCTAAGTGCTTGGTAAAAATACAGTACTGTACGTATGAGGTGCTTGGATGTATGAGGTGCCCTTTGGATGTATGAGGTGCATGTATGAGGTGCATGTATGAGGTGCCGTTTGGACATATTTTAGACTTACGGCGATTTTCGTGTTACGAACGGGCGTAGGAACGGAACTTGTTCGTAAGTCGGGGACTACCTGTATATTGTTATATGATTGACATTTTAACTGATGTTGTACAGTATTTATTACAATAGAAAGACTTCACTGATTATTGTTTAGAATAAATTTAGTTAAATGTAATTTATTTACATCTTGATGTATTTGTTTGCATTTTTTCTTTTTGCTTTCGCCAAAATTTCGACGTGCTTTTTACTTTTCACCATTACCAGCTGCTGTGTGGAGTTGGTTTCTATTAAGAAGACTCCAGTTTAGAAAAAGAAGCAAACAAGTCTCAAACAACTTTTGTCCACTGATCAGTTTGGGACAACTTATAGGCCTATTAGACAAGTTTATATCAGATTTAATGATCCTTGATTTCCCAGCGAGGACATAAAGCTTTGTATGCATTTGGGTGGGGCTAGGTTCTTACCAGACCTCTTCACAGTGATATAATTGTGCAGAATCACTGGTCAGGATTTGAAAGCCTGACATCTTGAAGACCAAAACGACAACCAAAACTCTGAACTTAAGAGATCACAGAGTCCACAAACCAGAGGGCTGGCACAAAAGGCTTTTCATTTAGTCTATAGAGTTTATTAAAAAAAACACTGAATCATCAGCAGAAATGTGAATCATGGTCTTTATTGACGGTACAGTCACAAATAATACAAAAGACGATTTACTCCCTCTAATTAAAAAAATTGTGCTGTTAAAGTGCATGTATTTGTGGTGCAGGGCTAAATACCTTCAAAGTACAATAAAAAATGTAAAAAACAGAAAGCACTCATTCAAACCTTTAGAACAGGTTTTGGGTCCATTAAATATATGATGCTAATATGTGAAGGTTTGGTGTTTTGTGTTTCTGTTAAAATCACAGCAACAAGTCTTTCATATCAAAGTGACATCATTGTTTCCTGTCTACAAACCCTGCTGTGCTTTTGAGCATGATTATAAACTGTTTGAAGCTTTAAATGTGCATTTTCCCTGGAAAAATTACATTTTAGAACCATAATTTATACATAAAAGAGGGAATGATTTTATTTACACTTGATGCTCCATGAATTAACTACCTGTTTTAATTGAGAAACGTAACCAAGCTGTGTTTCATAACCTGAAGGCGACTTCATTCGAGCCTTATATGAGTCTGAGGAGAACTGTGAGGTGGATCCCATGCGCGTCCCACCGTCGGTCCTCGCTGACCACCAAGCCAACCTTCGCATGTGCTGCGAGCTCTTACTCTGCAAGATTATCAACTCCCTCTGGTTAGTCCTTGTTTCATATATTTTTTAACTTCTTTATTCATTTTCAGTTAAAATTGAATAATTATTAAAACAAAACAAAAAAAACAATTTACAAAGAAAATGAAAGGCAGCAGAAAGAAGAAAAAAATCTTATAACATCTGCTCCTTTAAAAAAAAAAAATACTATGAAATAAAATACATTCAAACATAAATAGTCTTTAAATAACACAACAAGCCAAAAACCGACTCTGTGCCAAGAACAACCGATTTCAATAAGAATATGCTAAACAATTTCATATTTTTTCAATAAACTACTTTTTATCATTTTCTTAAACAAAAACATTAGGAAGCTTTTTAACAATTATTATCCAAAACATTCCACAGTTTTATTCTTTGAATTGATGTGCATCGTTCCTTTGAGTTTGTTCGAATTTTTGGTTTCACAAACATTTCTAGTCCTTTTAATTTGTATTTACAATAAGATTGAATATTTCGAGGTAAGGAATTTGTATGAGCTCTGTACATAACCTGAAGAATTCCATAGTCAACCAGTTCATAAAACTTTAATATATTTAACTGATGAAACAATATGTTAGATGGGTGAGTGTAATGCTTTCCTGTGATGATTCTTATTGCTCTTTTCTGTAAAATAAAAATAGAAATTGTAGATGTTTTACATGCCTTCCCCCAAACTTCAACACAATAAGTCAAATATGGAAGAACTATAGCATTATACAATATAATTAATGCTTTATCGTTAAATAATTCTTTAGCCTTATATAATGCAGCAATAGATCGGTCTATCTTTGTTCTCAAATAATTAAGATGAGATTTCCAGGTCAGGTTCTCATCAATAATTACACCCCAAAATGTCACCTCTTTCACTTTACTAATTATATTACCATTAATTTTAAATGTAGCATCAACTGTGATTTTTCTATTACTAAATACCATATAGTTTGTTTTTTTCAAATTTAGCAATAATTTGTTAAGCCCAAACCAAGTCTGTATTTTTACAAACCCAAAACTTAAAATGTTTTTTTATTTTGTTTGTTTTTAATGTGGTAAAATCATTAATTTCTTGTGGAATTTCTGAGCAAGGTCATATGTTTAGGGATAAAAAAAAAAAAAAACCTAGTTGTTATTTTTTTTACCGTTTGTCGTACTATGTTCTCGTTTCAGCATATTCCCCCGGGAGCTGAAGGAAGTTTTTGCCTCTTGGAGAGCCAGGTGTGCCGAGCGTGGACGCGAGGATCTGGCGGACAGCCTCATCAGCTCCTCCTTGTTCCTCCGCTTCATGTGCCCCGCCATCATGTCTCCGTCCCTGTTCAACCTGATGCAGGAGTACCCCGCCGAGCGCACGTCCCGCACGCTCACGCTCATCGCCAAGGTGATGCAGAACCTGGCCAGCTTCAGCAAGTGAGTGCCTCCCTGTCGCATGTCCTCTCCCACTTATGTGATCCGGTTTGTTTTTAGACTGGCGGTGCTTGTCACAGAGCGTCATGGCGGAAATGGAGACTTGCAGTTTTGAGTGCTTTCACTCTGCACTCACGTTTATTAACACTCCAACAAATTGTTTAGGCTTATAATGCACCTGTAATTCGGTAATAAAAAAATGTGTGGTAAGTAGTGCAAATTTATTAAACTTGGTTTAATGTTTGAAGTACAATATGTTGCACAGACTCGCAAAACTTTATTATTTTTCATGTGACTGAATGTAATTTATTAAGCTGGGCTTTGCACTTATTTCAGTTTCTTCATTGTTCCACCAAAAACTGAACTAAAGAAGCATCGCAAGTTTAATGTTTTGGCATTTCTGAGGTTTTTGAAGCAACTTGAAACACAAAACTACTGCAGTTAACTGCAGAAAATGAAAGTTCAAAAGTTACTTCCAGTGAAAATAGATACACTGAATGGCAATCTACAGCATAGTGTGAACCAAAGTGAGAGTCCGCCATCTTGCTAGGTGCTATATGGGCATACTAACCTACTGCCAGTATGGCATCAGGTCAGAACTATCTGAGGAAAAAATATCTAAACTCAACCAAGAAGCCTAATGTTTTCGCCAATAATTAATGCCATTATCAAAACCTGCACTTTAAAGAGTGTTGTTTTACATTTTATAGATAAAATGGCACCATATTAGCTCATTAAATATGTGAACTTTTTAGCTTTTTTGTGTTTATTTTTGCCTTCTGAATTCATAAATCCCAAAACATATGTGGTTTACTTTTTGATTTGTAAAATAGGTATGCCAAATTATTGTGAAATGGTGTTTAGACAGAAGCATGACTATTGATATTGTTTATCTTATATCTTTATACTGTATATTGTTTTTAACATTTTAGGAACTTTTTGTGTGAATCTTTTTATCTGTTGCTGCTGTTACACTTGAATTTCCCATCCGTGGGACTATAAATGCTTCTATTCTATTCTATTCTATTCTATTCTATTCTATTCTTATCCATGTTTAAATACTGAGTTGCATGTTTTGTACAAAACCTCTAAATATTTTCAAAAAGATGAAGAAAAGAACTACGGTACAATATATAAATTGAAGTTGTTAGTTTAAATTACATTAACTACAGACACTGGCAGTTTAAATTACATTAACTACAGACACTGGCAGCAGAGATCTGGATTGGAAGTAAATTCTTGCTTACAGTGGGCTGATCTGTCTAGATGCACCTGGTAATTTTACCATTTTACCTAACTGGTTTGAAGTGTCAGCTTGTAAATAATCTGTTTTTGCGGGGTGCCTAATGCTTGATCCATGATTTGCCATCAACTGGTAATAAAAATATTTCTCTGCAGTCCGTGTAAATGGGACAATAGTGGATCTGGTTGGTGCTTTGCCACTGATCAGGTTTGAAAGGACTCATTACAGAATGTTCTTGCCTCCTGTTTTCACAATACATGATGGGTTGAAGTCTAACTGTATGTTGCTGAAGTATTTCAGTTATACAATATTTTTATGTTGACAATTTACAGCAAATCTATTTCACAATCAGTGCAAAGAGGAAAATATGACAAACATCAAAGTATCAGGCTTTAACACTGGAAAAACACAAAGTGTATTAACAACAGCAATAACAACAGTACATTTTGAGCTGAACACAACTGGTTCATCAAACACCATAATTCACCGTATTTTTTGGACTATAAGACGCACTTAAAATCCTTTAATTTTCTCACAAATCGACAGTGAGCCTTATAAGCAGGTGTGCCTTATAGTCCGAAAAATACGGTAATAATTGTCTTTGTTTTATTAATTTCTTTGCTCAGATTTGGACCCAAGGAGGAATATATGTTTTTCATGAATGAGTTCCTGGAGATGGAATGGGGCTCCATGCAGCAGTTCCTTTATGAGATTTCCAACATGGACACTGGAGGAAACGCCGGAGGCTTTGAGGGCTACATCGACCTGGGCAGAGAGTTGTCCATGCTTCACAGTTTGCTGTGGGAAGTCATGGGCCAGCTCAGCAAGGTGCGCAGATTAACGCCATCAGATCAGTTACTCTTTACTGTTTCTTACTTAAAACGTGAGAGAGAGGAGATCCATACACCATAAACACACACACACACACACACACACAAAAAAAAAAAACTGCATTCTAATTTTCTTTGCTATAACAATACGTCTAAACTTAGTGAGAGTTATAACATATTTTATGTTGTCTTTAAGTTGATGTAAATGTTCATCCAATCATCTTTTTCTGAACGTTTCATTAAATCTTCAATTAGTTAAAGGTCCACTGACGTGAATTTTTTACTATTCATAAAATTGCTCAATATATATATATATATATATATATATATATATTATCATTTAAATATGTTTGTTTTTGCAAACAAAATGATAAATCACTTTAATTTTGCTTTAAAAGTGATTTTGAACTTCAAGCCGTGTTTAATCATGGGAAATCCGATTACACTCGAACGCACCATATGTGATGTCACACTGGGCAGAGGGCTGTGGTGTCTTTAATAGCGGACAATTTAAAACTGGACGAATTTAGCAATCTATGTGAAGATTTGAGCTATTTGTCTTCATTTTGGGAAGCAGAAAATTGTTTGGGTGATGGAACAAGAAACAACAGGATCTAATTTAGGTCTGATGCTGTATCAGACTTCCTTCATGTCGAGCTGCTCATACCTGCGCACTGTGACAAGCCCAGAGCTCTGCCCGGTGTGACATCACAGATGGTGCGTTCGTGTGTAATGGGATTTCCCATGATTAAACACGGCTTGAAGTTCAAAATCACTTTTAAAGCAAAATTAAAGTGATTTATCATTTTGTTTGCAAAAACGAACATATTTAAATGATAAAATATATATATTTTGAGCAATTTTATGAATATTAAAAAAATCATGTCAGTGGACCTTTAATGATATCTTAGAATATGTACTGGAGCTCCACCTAATCTAAGCTACTACCACCAAATTACAGTTTAAAATCCACAAATTGACTGAATTGTAAACTTTTTAGTGTGATTCATGCTTTTCATTGAATGTCTCTTTGCAATTTTTAAAAAGTCATCCTTCATCCTTTTCACGTTTACTGCAGCTGGCAGCATTTCCTGTTTGTGTTTTTGCATCACATTTAAAAAAGATGATGTTTGGTAGTGTCTTGGTTTGGACTCTGCAGGATGCCATTCTCAAGCTCGGACCCCTGCCTCGGCTCCTGAACGACATCAGCGTCGCCCTGAGGAACCCACAGCTTCACATGCCCACAAACCACCAGCTGGACAGACCTCAGGACAGACTCTTCTCTCGCCCCTCTTTCAATCGCCTCATGTCCTCTGACTTCCAAAGCCTTATGATGCGTGATTTGAACAGGTACGACCCCTGTGGTTTCTAACCCGCCTTTGTGCGTCCTGTGTGGGCATGAAACTGTTTGCACGTCACTGAACAGAACAAAGTGCCAGCAGGATCGACCCCTGCTGTGGCTCTACCTGTATAAAGACACTGTGCATGGCCACAATTGCAAGTGTGCACCTATGCTGCATAAAAACAGGATATGGAGCTGTTCTTAACCGAAACTCAGAAAAATACAATAAAAATTATAGGAATTGTTGACTGTGCTAGCGCACTGTGATTGCTGGGGGCTAAAAGCTTAGCTGAATTATGCTGAAGAAACTGAAACCAAGTTGTTAAAACTCATAGAATCACAACACAAGTTAAAACTAAAGTACCATACCATACCGGTTTATTTATAGAGCACTTTAAACACCCACAGGACCAAAGTGCTGCACACACAACAAAGCAACCATAGTCAGCTAATAAAAATTATTAAAATGTCCTGATGCATCCTCAATAATAGAACAATCTAAAAAAGTTAAGTCAGGTCCTCTGGACGTTCAAAAAACAAAAAACAAACAAAAAACAAATTGTGGAAACGTTTCGTCTTTCATTCGAAATACTTCTTCAGTCTGAGGTGCTGTATTCAGCTCAGTCTCATAAATAGCACCTTCTCATAGTGAATTAACCAGTTTGCTGCTGACAGCCAAAACCAGTTGCTCACATGATCAAGGAGGACCATCAGCCTGACATTGGATCAATAAAGTCCATGGTGTCCGTCTGATGAGCATTATAAAATCACTTCTTCACACTGTCCGTAGCAGACCTCGCGATCGGAGCTTCAATGTAACATCTGTGTAAGCCTGTGTGTGAGCTCTGCCCCTTGCAAATAGTAAAACGGATAAAATCTCATGTCCTCAGTGTGGCTTATTTTCAGACAATTATTTATCCAACAATGTGTATAACACAAAGTATGTAAAATTAGTTAGAATGCAAAATACGTGGAAAAATAATACAATAAAAAAGGCAGGAAAACCAATAGTGTGAATGTTGACAGGATTCTTACTAAAAGGCAACGGCTGCACAATAAGAGTTCAGCAGCTCATAACAACACTGATGTGTTTCTAAAAGCTCCTAATGCACCTCATCAGGATTTCAGCGGTTTATCAATCACTAATTGCCATCACCATCTGTTGGCCCAAACACTCTCTTACGTAAACCTTTTCCCACTTTGTTTTAATCCACATCAACGCTCTGCGATTGTCAAGAGACAGTTACTGCATTAAAGCCTGTTTGAATGAGAACTCTTTAAGGAAGACGAATGGCAGCGTTAGCATCAGGGGGCTGCACGGTTCGAGGTGGAGCGGTTGTCGTTCGGTGAGAGTGGCATAAATCTGCCGCCGGCGGGTTTCAGGAGGGCAAAGATCAAACGCTCAGAAAGGAGAGCCAACAAGACGAGTGACACACCTGCTGTCACCGGGCCCTGAGGTGTCACTCTAAAATCCCCACTGGAGGTTTTAATGTCCACGTGCTTCATTATTATGCAACGATTGCATAACTAAGTTGCATGCTGTGAAAGCAACAAACTCTGCACGCCCAGAATCAAAACCGTCAACAAAGCAACGTGAAGCTGAATTTGACGATCTTGACTCAGAACGTTGGTGTAACAGATTTATGACTTTTTAAGCGACACTGTTTTGTCCGACCTGTCTGCAGCTCAATAGACATCTCCCGCCTTCCGTCTCCCACGACCGGAGTCTCGGCTGTAGAGTCCCTCTCGTCAAACCTGAACATGAGGCGCCAGGCTGAACGAGACCTCCGCGCGACGAGGGAGGTGTTCTACGTCACTCGCCCACCGCTGGCTCGATCCAGCCCTGCGTACTGCACGAGCAGCTCTGACATCACAGAGCCTGATCCCAAGGTAGACTGTTGATACTTTGCTCTTTTGTCACGCCATTCACAACAAAATACAAGAGAAATATGCAAAAGAAAGTAAGGACGTCAATGATACATGTATATAAAAATGAAATAACCTTACCTTTCGCCCTATAAGTCACATTTTTTGCATAATTGGCATGCCCTGCGACTTATATGCCAAAGCAACCTATTTATGGATTTTTCTCATGTTTATAAACCAATTTTTGGCTGAGGTATGACCGTTTTCATTCATTCTGACTGAAAATATTAAACACTACAATTTTCAGCCACTAGATATCAATCAAGTAGTATGGCATGCCGTTGTATCATGTAAAAGGTAAAAGTGGCTATTAATGACACCATCGGCTTGCCATGAAAGCCATCTTTGTTCTGCTTGCTGCTTGGAGCAACAGTCAAATCAGCTTCATTTCGCTGCGCCGCCCTGGCAAAATGCAGCTAATTTGACCACTGAAGTGCATTTATTAAGTAAAAGTTCAACCGAGACACACCTTTGCTATGATGTCAAGCAAACAAATTGTTTTCGGTGCTTATTTTGTTTAAATTTCTAAGAAATGTGCAGCGACTCATCCCTCTGTGCGTTCCTGCGGCTGCGTATCGGTTTTTGAAATGCAGCTGATTTGACCGTTAAAGTGCATTTATTAAGCAAAAGTTAGACTGAGACACACCTTTACTATAATTTTGAGCAAACAAATAATTGTTTTTAAATGTTAATCTTGTTAAATTCTTGTTAAAGTCCTCCCATGCACGCTCCTGCGGCCGCCATTTGGCAGCCAATTGACTTTTGGCACGACACCGGCCCACATTTCCGGGTTGTCAGCGGTGACGCATAATAGATGCGACTTATACGACGAAGCGACTTATTTATGGATTTTTTTTCCACTTTATTAGACATATTTGGACTGATGCGACTTATAGGGCGGTACGACGTGTACGGCAGAAAATACGGTACATGTGCTTGCTGATGTTTAAATGCTTTATTATTTACAATTCAACTATAAAATACTAAAAATTATATATTTTTCATGTCAATTTAGTGCAAGCAGCATGTTCCAAAGAATATTCAACAATGTCATCAAAGTTCTCGTTATTTTGTGTGATTTGATACAAAACGGTGCAATATTTCACAACTAATTAGGTTAACTGTCAAAAAGTCTAAGGTTCACAGCTCTGTAGAAGCGTGGTGTTGGCAAGTGATTTAACAATTTAAAAGTAAATTTCATCATCAGGAAATTCAGAGGCAGAATGGATAAGATGGAACATCAACACTAAATAATAATGATCCTCTTTTATCACTTGATGATAATCTGTTGCCATCTGATTGTTTTCAGGAAAAATAGGTTTCAGGTGATCAACGAGTTTGGGCACTAAATTAAGGAAATCAGACCGGCCACCCATTAGAAACATTACAATGTGGAGCAAAAAGAAATAAAGAGATCCTAAACTACTGAGTTCTCACTTTAAAATAAAAGTGAAGTGAGGAGATTATGAACAAATGCTATCTTACCTGCTGTAGATAGCTTTTTGATCAGCTTCTTTAGAGAAAGTGGAGTTTAATTCTGACCAGAGCTAATGGCTAGCCTGAGTGGGACCAGGAATAAAATGCTTTGCTGCCATTTTTAAAGTATTTCAGTCCAAAAATAAACATTAGCAGTTCATGCATAAGCTATTTTTAAGTGTTTGTTGCTGGCAGTTTTGCATTACAAGTATTTTTTTTCTTCTTATAGCATTTAATTATTATATACTAGTCCAAGTAGTTTGCAGCAACACTTAAACAATACTTCAGGTGCAGCCTGGGGGCACTTTCAGCAGAAATACAGTACTGTATAATGATTTTGTTAGAATAATCAAGTATGGTCTGACAATGTAAAAATAGAGGATAATGGCAATCCACTTTAGCTAGCTCTTAGCTCATCAGTCTGCTCAGAAGAAAACGTGTTTCTCCTAATGGAGGCTGTTAAAGCCGATATTGTCAGTTCATAAGCTTTTTGCTAAACACCACTTTAAACAGTCTGAACTATCAGTTTACTGGATGTGCATATTACGAATACTTCAGAAATACTTTATAGTAAGTAACCAATGACCTACAAATATACAAAATGTATATGTCCAAATGTGTCAGTTTATGTGAAAACTCATGTTAGAATGAAACTATTAGAACCAAAAAAATATTAAATATGTTTTTTTTAAATTAAACTAACAGACTGTGCAAAGATTAATGTATAAGCTGTTGAATTTAATTTGATCTGTAGTCGTTGCAAAGTTTGCATTGCTTACTGAATATTTTTTTCATGTTATAGTTCAAATGTATGTGTTTGTTCCTAGCTGTGCTGTGGTAAAATCGTGTGTGTCTCCCAGGTGCACAGTGTGAACAAAAGCGTGTCCATGATGGACCTTCAGGACTCTCGTATGAACAGCATCTCCAACCTGAACTCGGTGGGGGACATGCTTGCCTCCTCCCAAGCGTCCATCGCCGGTCTTGGCCACAGCTTTGGGAACCTCGGCGCTCCTCTGCGTATGGGAGGCCACTTGCCGCCAGGTTCCTCTGGTTCTGGTCTGAGACTCAGCCAGATGGGCCACGTAGGGGGTCCCACAGAATCCCTCTCCCAGCAGCAACAGCAGGCGGCAGCAGCCATGAACTTCCCCTTGTCTTTCCAAAACCCGCTATTCCATCTGGCTGCTCAGAACTCTCCGGCTCAGTCCCAGCCTCACCCTCCTCCTCCTCTTCTCCTCACCTCCGAGCACGAGAACGGTCACCCCGACTACCCGCCCGCCTTTGGCAACAGTGCGTTCTCCCGCAGCGAGGACCTGTCGGCCCTGCAGTCACAGAGCAGCCTGGTGCAGCCCAGCATCGTCCACTCACACAGCTACAGCGATGATTTCACCCGGCAGAATCAGAGCAACGACTTCGCCTGGCACCAGCTGTCACTGCAGGTGCAGGTAGGAAACCCTCACGTATCCTCACACTTTCAGAAAGATGGTTACACCTAATGACATGCGGCATACAGCCAAAAATTAAGGCCTTGGATTCATGGAAGGAATGCCTATCATCCATCACCTGAAGAAGAATGGATCTGTATCCAAGGGAAACTTAAAAAATAACATTATGCACAATCATACAGTATTGTATGGAAGAGCATTGCATTCACCAAATAAAAAAAATTTGACTCATGATCTCATAATTATGAGATCCTCATAATTATGAGACAAGATGTCATAATTATGAGATACTATCTCATAATTATGAGATAAGATGTCATAATTATGAGATAGTATCTCATAATTATGAGATACTATCTCATAATTCATAGTTATGAGATATGATGTCATAATTATGAGATACTACAGTATCTCATAATTATGAGATACAATGTCATAGTTATGAGATACTATCTCATAATTATGAGATAAGATGTCATAATTATGAGATAAGATGTCATAATTATGAGATAGTATCTCATAATTATGAGATACTATCTCATAATTATGAGATAGTATCGTATCTCATAGATAGTATAGTATCTCATAATTATTAGATAAGATGTTATAATTATGAGATAGTATCTCATAATTATGAGATACCATCTCATAATTATGATATGCTATCTCATAATTATGAGATAGTATCTCATAATTATGAGATACCATCTCATAATTATGAGATAAGATGTAGGGTAATAATTTAAGGGTATGTAGGGTCATAATTATGAGATCCTGATCTCATAATTATGAGATCATGAGTCAATTTTTTTAAATTTTTGGTGAATGCAATGTTCTTCCGTAGTATTGTGGTGTGACATTCTCAGAGTATTTGTTGTAAATCACGCTCAGCTACTACGACGTCAAATTGTGTGCGTTTATCTGTAAAAGTGACTGAGTTATAACCATTTGTGTGTTGGTTAATGTGGATAAGCTGTGGACACCACCCTGAGTTAGACTGACTCCAAAAGTAAAAAATGTGTAGATGTTTGATCAATGAAAATTATCTGAAACTTTCATCAAAATCTATCATGTGTTTCATGAGATATTTTGCTAACAGACAAACAGGATTGATTTTTACCAGGTAATGCTAAAGTTTTATGCAAAGCTCGCACTCAACGAGTACATTGACAAACTAGATTATACAGGTAGTCCTCGACTTACGACGTAGATTCGTTCCTACGCGGCATCGTAAACCGATTTTCGACGTAAGTCGGAATATACGTACATACTGCACCTTATACATGTACAGTACTGTATTACCAAGCACTTAGCCTATCCTAACACAGTACCCTACATAAATATAAAAAACACACGTTTAGGAGCCATAATGAAGGGCAAAAATAGTTAATGGCCTACTAGGATGCTGTTGACGCCGTTCTCCTTGGTCCATCCGCCGTATTCCGTTTTCCATTTATGACGTAAAATCGTGTTCACAGTACAGTATAGTATTCCTCCGCCACCGTACCGTGTACAGTACAATATTTTCCGCAGTTGCACCGCGTAAAGTACAATATTTTCAGCCGCTACTTTACGTTTACGACGTAAAACCGGTCCATCCGCCGTATTCAGCATTCCGTTTACGACGTAAAACCACGTTCACAGTACAGTGCATTCCTCCGCCGCTACGTTTTTCGACATAAAACCGGTCCATCCGCCGTATTCCGCATTCCATTTATGACGTAAAACCGCGTTTAGTGCATTGTATTCCTCTGCCGCTATGTTTACCACGTAAAACCGGTCCAATCGCCATATTCCGCATTCCGTTTACAACGAAAAACCGCGTTCACAGTACAGTACAGTGCAGTGTATTCCTCCGCCGCCATGTTTACGACATAAAACCGGTCCATTCGCCATATTCCGCATTCCGTTTACAACGTAAAACCGCGTTCACAGTACAGTGCAGTGTATTCCTCCGCCGCTACGTTTACGACGTAAAACCGGTCCATCCGCCGTATTCCTGCACCGCGTACAGTTCAATACTGTATTCTTCTGCCGCTGCGTCACGACGTTTATGACGTAAAACTGCATAACTCGAAATAAGGCTTTTCATAGTAAATGGGAGATGCGTCGTAACCACGAAACGTCGTAACTCGAGACCGTCGTAACCCGAGGACTACCTGTAGTAATTTTTGTGTTTTTCAGTTGTGTTTGCTGTAGCGTTCATCTTCAATTTGGTTGACTGTAAAAGGTCATCAGTTGATAGTAGTAAGAGATGATTGTAGATGTTTACCTAATGATTACATCAGTGTTTTTAAAATTAATTAACGGTTTATGAGATGTTTTGCTAACAGTCATAAATGGTTGACGTTTAAAGCTAACGTGGACGTTTTAAGTACATTATTGTCCAATGTGTAGCTCTGAGTAATTGCTAAGAATAATGCTCATATACTACAAATATTCTTTTGGAAACATGTCTTTAATCAATAAAATCTTCTGCTGAAGAGTTTATGCTACTTTCACAAATAAGTAGCTAAGGAATGGTGCATTTAATGGCCAGGGTGAAAAATATATTTTATGGCAGCGTACCTATGGTGTATTCACTGACACCCCTTAGTCCTGTTGTTTGGTCAAGTGGTAAACTGACTTTGTCATTAGTTAATGATTTGGTGCATTTTTAATTTTTAGTTTGCGCTGTTTTTCTGAATCATTTCCTGGCAAATTACCCAGCAATCTTTAAACGTCATCATTTATTTTGTTAATATTTCAACACCTTGGCTAAAATGTCTGTTGGAAACTTGTGAAATGTCTAAGTCTAATCAAAGACGTTGGGTTGAGCACCATAATATGCAAATGTACCTGTACCGTGGAGGTACTTGTGATGCTGCAGACGAGCTGGAAAGCTCACCCGCCTGCTCGGCTGAACTTTGCAGAGTGCTTCACAGCCATCATGCTGCGTGTCCTTGTTTCAACAGCGTTGGTTATTAGCTGTCAGCCAACAGGGCAGATGAAAGTGTCAGAGCCACTGATGCTACACGTTAGCGTCAGCTTTTTTTCAGCTGCGTGTGTCCAGCAGATCTGCAGTAGCAACAGCCTCGAAGAGCAAAATCAAACAAGAAGCCTCCCATTTTAGGAACACGTGGATTTCATCTTTAATGAAACTGTCAGGAGTTTGTGTTTTGTGACGCCGGTCTAAATTAAACATGTAGAGAACTTTGTGACTGTATACATACGGGCTCTTGATCCATTACACTGATGTTTCTTTGAGGCAGTGTACAATTAGAATATCTTGATGCTTTCATGTAGTCATGAGCTATTTATGTCCGGCTGTGTGAGCTTTAATGGAACAAACAACATGAGCCACCTGCTTATTTATACAGATGGTGCATTCAGGACAGTGCATTAAGAATTAATATGTGATGATCCTTCCATCTAGTTAAAAGAAAAAAAAACCTATTTTGTAGCTGCAATCAAAAGCTGTATGGCAAACACAGCAAAAAATACACATACTGTACAGTGTTAAACGAGAGAATGACTGAACTGATGAATAAAATATCAGCTGAAATCCGAAATAATCAAAGCTCATATTTCCATTGGCAACTTCTGATCACAGCTCTACAAGAGTGAGTGAAGATGAAACAAAAGAGCTTTAGATATGCATTAGTCCTAGTTCTGTAGGTAATTTAAAATTATTTAAAAAAGGTCCACAAACTTCAGACCCATATCCAAATGAGTTTTGTCCGCATGGTAGATGAACTCTCCCTTAGAGAAGTTCAGTTATCTGGGAGCGACTCAGAGTAGAGGCGCTGCTCCTCCGCATCGAGAGGAGACAGTTGAGGTGGTTCTGGCATCTGGTATGGAAGCTCCCTGGATGCCTCCTTAGGGAAGTCCACCAGGCACATCTACACCCTGGATATGCAGGAGAGAATGTCTCTCTGGCCTGGGAACACCAGTCCTCATACAAGAACTGGAAAGAGATGTCTGGGCCTCCCTGCTCAAGCTGCTGCTCATGACCCAACTCTGGGACAAGTGGAAGATAATGGAAGGATGGATCTTGACATACGTTTCCCCAGTGACACACTCCAGCACCTTTTAGGGATTCCAAGATGCTCCCAGGAGATGTTTCTAGGGAGGATACATAATCCGTCCAGAAAGGTTCTGGTTCTGCCTTAGGATCCCCTTGAAATGGGACATACCAAGAAAACCTCCAAAGGGGGGCGCCCAGTAGGCAATCAGATATCTGAACCACCTCAGGTAATTGTTTTAATGTGGAAGAGCAACGGCTCTACTCCGAGCTCTATACCATACCATACCATACCATACTAGGGGTGCGAATCTCTCAGTGTCTGGAGAATCGATTCAATTCCGATTTTTGATGCACCGATTCGATTAAAAATCGATTTTCGATTCTAAAACGACTTTCATTCCAGGATCGATTTTCGATTCTGAAATGATTTTCGATTCTGAAACAATTTTCAATTGAAATCATGAAAAGATTAAACAATAATGTAAACATATAAAACATTTATTTAAAACAATATTGTCAAATAATACATTATTATATAATAATCGAATAAGTCGACCCCCCTCTGTGATAAATTCAAGGAATGTTGCCTATCTCTCAATCTAACACAACTTATCGATTCTCCCACCAGACCAAACATAAAATGTCCAGAAAAATCTTCCACCTTAGATCTGTTTTTCACAAATGCACCTCACAAATTTCCTGGTATAGGTGTATTTGCTAACGTTTTGAGTGATCATTCCGTAATAGCAGCTCTTAGATCTACTAAACTTCCACCTGCTAAGCCCAGAATAATTCAAAAAAGGGATTTGAAACGTTTCAGTGAACAGTCATTCCTTTGGGATCTATCCCACTTTGATTGGCAACGTATCCTACAAATCAATGACGTGAACACCGCTTGGAACTATTTTCATGATAGTTTCATTTACTTTGTAAACAAACACGCTCCTTTCCGGCAGTTCAGGATAAAGGGCCGTGACAGCCCCTGGTTTACTCCTGAACTAGCTGATCTCCTGCACTGGAGAGATCATCTTTGGGCCGCAGCAAGAAAATCACACTCAGACACTGATTGGTTGAAATTTCGGCAGCTAAGGAATAAATGCACAACTGCCATCAAAGCCGCAAAACGTAACTACTTCTTATCTCAGACCTCCAAAAATCTAAACGATCCTAAAAAATTCTGGAAAACCATCAAATCTCTCTCAGGCACCCCCCAATCATCTGACCTCCCATCACAATTTCTTGTTGACTCTGTTCCTGTGTCAAATAAGCACGAGATCCTGAACTGTTTCAATAAACATTTTGTTGCTTCTAGTTCATTATTTGACACAGTTACAAATGGAAAATCAGCCACTTTATCTAATAATCAAACTTCTACAAATCAAATCCCTCCTACAAGTCAACCATCTGTTAATCACACCTTCTCTTTTTCTCCGTTCTCAGTCAGTGAGGTAAATAAACTGTTAAATGATCTTGATCCTAAAAAATCTGCAGGTCCAGATGAACTTCCACCTTATTTCTTAAGGCTGGCTGCTCATATCATCACAGTCCCTGTGACCCACATCTTTAATCTGTCCATAAGCCAAAACACCATTCCGGATGCTTGGAAAACAGCCTTTGTTCTTCCTTTGCTGAAGGGAGGTGACCCCACCTCATTGAACAATTATCGACCGATCTCTAAACTCTGCATCTTAGCCAAGGTTCTAGAAAAACTGATAAACTCTCAGATCAAAAATTATCTGGACTCATTTAACATCTTACCTCTCCATCAATCTGGTTTCAGGAAAAAACACAGCACAACAACTGCTTCTCTGAAGGTTCTGAATGATGTTGTTGAAGCATTGGATGCT
>JBBPBX010009090.1:0-19987 GCA_038048925.1 Garcialebias charrua | reverse complement strand
AAACTTCTGAGACCGGGGATCGAACCCCGGTCTTCCGCATCCCAAAACATTTCTTAAAGTCTAAGACTTAGACCACTGACCCAACCTGGCATTCCCATAATGCTCTTCTTTCGCACGGTATTAAGACAAATACAACGAGATAGTTTCGAATAAGTGTAAAATATTCTTAAAATAAATAAGGTAAAATACACAAATAACTAGTGCCATTCCGAAAACTATAATATGCTTTATGATTTGTTCTTTGTTCAACTGCCCCTAGAGGTCTGGAGCACTTCCGTTGTAGCTTTTTCTATTTGCAGCTCTTTTTTAAAATTTGCAGCTCTTTTTTTAAATTTGCAGCTGTCTTTTTAAATTTGCAGCCGTCTTTTTAAATTTGCAGCCGTCTTTTCACTGTGCGAGAGGCAGGGGACACCCTGGACATGTCTCCAGTCCATCACAAATAATTCAAAATACAAACGTAAACAAAGATTTCAGCCTACTGTATTGCATAAACATTTAACTCAAAATAAAATAGACTTCAAAATCATATTGCATTCATCCATGTTTCAAATGTGTATGGATGGATTTTGTTTAAAAGATTTGTTTGGTAAATCTTTTCAACAAAAGCCATCTATCCATCATCTTTACCCGCTTTATCCTTATCGGGTCCTGGAGGTCACTGGTTCAGGTCAGATTTCTTCTTCTTTCTGCCACCTTTCATTTTATGTATTCTTTCATATACTATGAGATATGGTTTTATTTTCTTTATATTTGGGGGTTTAATGTAAATAAATAAATCGATTTAGGGGCTTTTAGAATCCATTCTGAATTGCCAGGACTAAGAATCTCGAATCTTTAAATTTTTTATTTTTTTCCTGCACCCCCATACCATACCATACCATACCATACCATACCATACCATACCATACCATACCATACCATAACATACCATTTTATTTATAGAGCACTTAAAACAGCGACAAGGCCAACCAAAGTGCTGTACAAACAAACAAACAACAGGCAACATGTAGGCAACGTACAAAATGAAGTAAAAAGAGAATATAGACATAAAATCATTGCAGATAATAAATATAACGACCAAACACAGATCATCTGGTGTTGAAAGCAATGGAATAGTAGTGAGTCTTTAAAAGGGATTTGAAAACCGAGAGGGAAGGGGCCTGTCTGGCGAGCAGAGGTAACTCGTTCCAAAGTCTTGGGCCTGCTACAGAGAAGGCCTCATAGGGTGACTAAGGTGTGTTGCTGCTTCATGTGAAGGATTTCAAGGTTGTTGGAGAGATGGATTGATGAGTTGGGGCCTCGTCCATATTAATGAGGGCGTTGGTCCAATCTGACGTTGTAAAGAATGAGCTGAATAAAAAGGCAAATCTCTTAATTTACTGGTCCGTCTGTGTTCCAATCCTCGTTTATGGTCTTGAGCTGCGAATCAGGACCGAGAGAACAAGATCCTGGATGTAATGGTCTTTAATGAGCTTCCTCCATAAGGTGGCCTGTTTCATCACTTTGAACAAAACAAAAAAATTAATGTCCAAAACCTGTGCAAATATGGACAAACTTGTGCAGTACTACGGGGTGCCGTTTATAAGGTTACACGGTCCAAAATAATAGCAATATTTTTTATTTATTTAGCCTTTCATAAGGAAAAAAAATATTTTTTTTCAGTCCTGCTTTCACCATGTTATGCATACATTTATAAATGTCATAGTTCCACACTAAATGTATTTGTATTTTATATTCTTTATGTATTTTCTATTTTAATTTATTCCTGCTGATGTTTGCACTGTGCTTGTTGTTTGTTTTTACACAAGCTCTGTTAAGTGTCCTTGGTTGTCCTGAAAGGCGCTTTTAAATAAAATGATTATTATTATTATAAATATTTAGTTTACAACTAAATGTTTATGTCCAAGCTAAACGTTTAATTTACAAGCAAAATATTTAGTTAGCAAATTAAATATTTATTTTGGAAATTAAATATTTAGCTTGGAAAATAAGTATTTAAGTCCAAGCTAAATATTTAGTTAGCAAATTAAATATTTAGTTTAGGAATTAAATGCTTAGCTTAGAAATTAAATGCTTAATTTGGAAATTAAATATTTAGCTTGGATAAGAAGTATTTAGTTTGGAAATTAAATGTTTAGTTTTGAAAATAAGTATTTAGCTTGGAAATTAAATATTTAATTTACGCCTAAATATTTAGTTCACTAATTAAATATTTAATGTGCAAGCTAAGTACTGTATTTAGTTTGTAAACTAAATATTTAGCATAAATTCTTAGTTTGGAACTAAAGTATTGCATTAAAAAATGTATGAATGACATATGACTGGGAACATTTTTTTTAAACAAAAAGCTAAATAAACCAAAATATTGCTGTTAATTTTGACTGTGCAACTTTACAAACGGCACCCCATACAGTACGTGCTGTTTTGCCTTTGTTTCCAAATTTCCCAAAGTTGTCCTAGTTTTTTGTTACAGTTTGCTTGTCTTTTTGTTTTCAGGAGTCTCTCCAGCAGCAGCACCTGATGGGAGTCACATCCCAGACAGGTACTGGCACTGGAACGCCAGCATCCTTGGCCACTCCTCCTACTACATTTCATCCTGGCCGCCAGACATCCGTCGCCGCGCAGCATCTCAAGTCTCAGCGGTCCATCAACACTCCGGCCACTGCCACGCCCCCAAAAGTTCGTCCTCAGAGCAGAAACCTCCTCCTCAACTCCTCTGACCCGAGCTTCAGTGGCAGTCAACCCAAATCCCGCCCAAATAAACAAATAACACCGCAACAACAGCAGCAGCAGCAGCAGCAGCAGCAGCAACAGCAACAGCAACAGCAACAACCGCTACAGTCGCAGCCGCAGCTGCCATCGCAGACACAACAGGAGGCGCAGACAGACAGCTCAGCACCTGGCCTTCCCTTCCAGACCAGCTCCGCAAAGGAGAATCAGGTTCCAGCAGCAGGAGAGGAGTCGACAGACACGCCCACAAAAAGCACCAAGAAATCCCAACAGTCCCAACTGCAGCCGCCGCAGCAGCATCTGCTCAAACCAGTTTCCAACAAACAGGCGAGTCAAGCAAACCTTCTACTCAAAGATAAAACAGTCAAGAATAAAATATGAAAATTTAATATCAGAATCAGAATAAGCTTTATTATCATTGTACCAAGATACAGTGAGATTATGTCGTCCGGAAGATGGGCGGAGTGCACGTTGCTGCTGCCACAAGAGCATGGCCTCTTATCGTTTATCAGAATTGTTTTAGATAGAAAAAGTGAAAAACCATGAGGATGGATAGTGGTTATTACAAAATAAGATCTCTTCATATCTTGTCCTATCAGGACATAATTTGAGACATCAAAAAAACTCTACCTGCAAGCACATTATAGACGCATTACATATGCATTTGACATCAAGACGGTGAGATTTGTCTATGAAGCACTTCCAGATAGGCCATAGTCCTGATAAGATGTTGGTTAGTCAGCAGTTCTGATAAGCCTGCACAGAAGTTCTCGGGGGAGGTGGGATTGCGATAGACAAAGCTTTTTCCTTAGTTACCCTTGTCCCAGGAGAAATTTGATAGTCGTCCTGCTTTCGAGGCAAAACAGGGGGGTCAGATTCAGATAAGCCACAATTGTTGATTTCTTCAGGCAGACCATTTTTTCTTGTCAGCCTTGCGTCCTGCTGGTACTTTCAATCCAAAATGGCCAGATTTGTGGGTATTCCATTGATCTGTGCTATGAGCCTCCTTCAAGGTCGTCTCCAAAATGCTGGCAAGTCCTAGAAGCCACAGGTGGACTGCGTTTCTCACAAATTGTTTCTATCTTACGGTTTGGCTTGTAAATCAGCTGATTTTGAGTACTCATAGCACAAACCAAACCTTCAAGGCAGGTAGCCTGACAAGGGCCAAATTGGCTGCAGCCATCTTCTTTGTACAGTATGTTGATAAACCAGGAACCAGCCAATTCCAAAAAGCAAGAAACCTGTTATCATAAATCCAATTATTTATGTCTTAGGTGTCCTCCTGAGACAAAACAGGAAGGCACATCAGCTCCCACATCCATGATGTATCCTGCAGCGTGAGTCTTAGCAGGACATTAAGGCTCTCCAGGACCCGTCGCTTTGTTGAAACGATTTTGTCGATTGTGTTGAAAATCCAGATCACCAGTTCCATACTAGCATTTTTTGTTCAGAAGATGTGTAACAGGAGCTTCAAGACACAGAGAGCAAAAAAGCAGGAGGAAGAGGAGAACAGGGGAAGGAAAGAAAAGGTGTCTGCCTTGTGCGAGAGCAATTGCGGAAAAAAAAAAAACAATATTAGTGTAGCAAACTAGTATTTTGTAAAAAATTACATATCACTTGTGATGCTGCATGCTAATTTTTTAACCAAACATCTTGCATGATCTGTTAGTGCTCAGAGGATTTGTTGAGGGTGACTCTCAGTTTCTACCACATCAAATTATAGCTTAATATCTGAACAACTGACTGAGTCATAGCCATTTTTGTTGGCGACGAGTGATTAACGGCAGTGGCCATCTTGACTCAGGTTGACACCAAAAGCCAAGTTGTTTTAGAAGTACTGTATATGTAATGAATACTTTATGATAGTTTTAATAAAGTTAAATTTGTGGTTCATAAGATATTTGGTTAAAAAGCTCCGCGGTGGCAAGGCTCCAGGGGTGGATGAGATTCGCCCGGAGTTCCTTAGGGCTCTGGATGTTGTAGGGTTGTGTTGGCTTACGCGACTCTGCAATATCGCGTGGACATCGGGGGCAGTTCCCTTGGATTGGCAGACTGGGGTGGTGGTTCCCCTATTCAAAAAGGGGGACCGTAGGGTGTGTTCCAACTATAGGGGGATCACACTCTTAAGCCTCCCTGGTAAGGTCTATTCAGGGGTTCTGGAGAGGAGGGTCCGTCGGATAGTCGAACCTCGGATTCAGGAGGAGCAATGTGGTTTTCGTGCTGGTCGTGGAACACTGGACCAGCTCTACACCCTCAGCAGGGTCCTGGAGGGTGCGTGGGAGTTTGCCCAACCAGTTTACATGTGCTTTGTGGACTTGGAGAAGGCATTCGACCGCGTCCCTCGGGGGGTTCTGTGGGGGGTACTCCGGGAGTATGGGGTACCAGGCCCTTTGATATGGGCTGTTAGGTCCCTGTACGACCGGTGTCAGAGCTTGGTCCGCATTGCCGGCAGTAAGTCAGGCTCGTTTCCAGTGAGAGTTGGACTCTGCCAAGGTTGCCCTTTGTCACCGATTCTGTTCATAACTTTTATGGACAGAATTTCTAGGCGCAGCCAAGGTGTTGAGAGGATCCGTTTTGGTGGCCTTAGAATCGCTTCTCTGTTTTTTGCAGATGATGTGGTCCTATTGGCTTCATCAGTTCGTGATCTACAGCTTTCGCTGGAGCGGTTTGCAGCCGAGTGTGATGCGGCCGGGATGAGGATCAGTTCCTCCAAATCCGAGGCCATGGTCTTGAGCCGGAAAAGGGTAGCATGCCCTCTCCGGGTCGGGGAGGAGGTCCTGCCCCAAGTGGAGGAGTTTAAGTATCTCGGGGTCTTGTTCACGAATGAGGGAAAACTGGAGCGTGAGATCGATAGGCGGATAGGTGCAGCGTCCGCAGTGAAGCGGGCGCTGTACCGGTCTGTCGTGGTGAAGAGAGAGCTGAGTCAAAAGGCAAAGCTCTCAATTTACCGATCGATCTACGTTCCCACCCTCATCTATGGTCATGAGCTTTGGGTTGTGACCGAAAGAACGAGATCTCGGATACAAGCGGCTGAAATGAGTTTTCTCCGCAGGGTGGCTGGACTCTCCCTTAGAGATAGGGTGAGAAGCTCAGTCATCCGGGAGGGACTCGGAGTAGAGCCGCTGCTTCTCCACATCGAGAGGAGCCAGTTGAGGTGGCTCGGGCATCTGGTTAGGATGCCTCCTGGACGCCTCCCTGGTGAGGTGTTCCGGGCATGTCCCACCGGGAGGAGACCCAGAGGAAGACCCAGGATACGCTGGAGGGACTATGTTTCTCGGCTGGCCTGGGAACGCCTTGGGATTCCCCCAGAGGAGCTGCTCCATGTGGCTGGGGAGAGGGAAGTCTGGGCCTCCCTACTTAGGCTGCTACCCCCGCGACCCGACCCCGGATAAGCGGAAGAGGATGGATGGATGATGGAAGATATTTGGCTAAAAGACAAACAAACACAGAACATGCACATACAGAAACACACAGTTGCCTTAATTGCAGCCTTTCTGATGGTGGGCATTAGCTCTCTGCATGTAAACATGCACACAAACAGCACTATGACTAATAAATAAAACATGACCTGAAACCACGACTCCTGTTTGTTATTTCAGGGGAACATGAACGAGCGGACGGTGGCCTGGGTGTCCAACATGCCACACCTTTCTGCCGACATCGAGAGCCTGCGGCCGGACCGCGAGGGCCAGCTCAAAGAGTACTCCAAGAGCATGGACGAGTCACGACTTGACAGGGTCAGCATCTTTATTTCCAAATCATTCTTACAAATGAAAGCAGCCAACGTCAACAGCAGGTTCAATTTGACGAGCAGCGCAACATGTCGATCACCTTTCAGGTACGAGAATACGAAGAGGAAATTCACTCTTTGAAGGAGCGGCTGAAGATGTCGCACCGCAAACTGGAACAGTACGAGCAGAGACTGATGTCCCAGGAGCAGCAGACGAGTATGATCCTGCAGCAGTACCAGAACCGCCTGGAAGACAGCGAGCGCCGCCTGAAGCATCAGCAGCTGGAGAAAGATTCTCAAATCAAAGGCATCATCAGCAGGTGATTAGTATTCAGGTAGAACTCAGAGCTGGCAGACATGAGGCAGTGACAGCTTCGCTTGTGTCAAATTTACCAAACGTGTAACATCCAGGTGAGTTTCACACCAGCTGCTACAGATTGTTCAGTTAATTCATATACAGTTTGTAACTTTAGAATTTAAATGAATTTAGGCTACGAGAGAAATACAAACAATTTTAACTTGTAAAGAAACACATGTTGCACATAACAGAGTAACATTACATCAGATTGTTTATAGACGTGTAAAAGTACAATTCTTTGATAATGGATATTTACGTGTATGAGGTGGTGGAATAGTGACAACTGTAACTTAGAATGGACCCAGCTAAACAAAAGGATAGTTCTTGTTTTTCTTGAAATAGGAGTTCTGTGGAATAATTATGAGTAGTCGGTATCTTACGTGCAGCAGACAGCAATCAGAATGATCCCCTTTTGGAGAATCAGGGTGAAATTCCCATGTTAGAGTCAAGCTAAAGGAAAGCCAGTCAGTCTAAGCTGGGAGTCTGCAACCTTTTTGATCAAAAGAGCCATTTTTGTCCCTTAGCTCGTTAAATAAAATATAAACCGGAGCCATGAAATCTGCTACAACTGTGATGATCCACTGGTGGCCCATTTTGAGTTATTTTGTAGATGGAGGGGGATTTTTAGACCAGAAACATTTTAAAACTAAGAATCAAGAATGAATTTCCTTTTTTTTTTCTTAATTTTTTTACATTTTGGGACAAAAATGTAAAGAAGTAAAAACATCTCGTTTCTACCTTTAGATGAAAATGAAAACACTGAACTCTGCAGGCCCATGTGACCTTTTATGTGAGGAGATATTACGTATCCCACTTCGAAGTAATAAAGCAAAAAATGGTAATGTCACTCAAACATTTGCGGAAATTTGACAAAAAAATAGCCAAAACTGGCGTTTTTTGTAACCAGAACAATTAAATTTCCTGTAAGTTTTGGTCAAAGCTTCATAGAGCCGCAGATGAGGGACTAAAGAGCCACATGTGGCCCCAGAGCCACATCTGCAGACCCCTGGTCAACGCCTATCCCAGACTGCATTTCACTTGTCCATAACATGTCACATTTTAAAATATAAAATAATCGTGACGACTAATACATTACAGATTTTACACTAGAATACTTTTGCATCATAAAGTTATGCAAACAGGACTCAGTTAACACAATTTGTTTCACACATGTTGTTTTACAGTAGACGTTGATCCCACATGGTCAGTTTGCAGCTTAAACAATTATAAAACTATATGTAAATAATACCAGCTAGTGCGTATAATTGATATTTTAGATATGCTATTGGTCAACATGGAAGATTCTGAATTCATTTTTAAATGTCGAAAATGAATTTTGTTAATGAGAGATTTAGCAGAGTTGCTGCACAGTCTCGTTTGTCCTAGTAGAGTTACCGTAGCTGCTGTAGTTAAAACACTTTGCAGTAAAGCCATGTTTTCATATCTTTTTCATCTTTTCTTCAATATGTCTGTATATTATAGCTTATGACATCACAAAATGACTGTCTTTGTTAATGACGTGGAAACATTTGTTTATAAATTATAGCGCCAAACAATATTCAAGATGCTAAATGAATTTTATAGCGTTTTCAATGTTAAGTTAGCATCTGTGCTAATTGTTGGTCAGCATCTTGCGATGGATACAATTATTTTGGCATGTGTTATTATGCACTTTTTGTTATACATAAATCAGTATTTATTTATGGAAGGTTTCATAACCATTTTGTTTTCAAACTTGTATTTCTTTCTGTCTCTGTACTTCAGTTTCACAGTGTTTGGGATAAATAATACAGTATAAGCTTACCAGCTGCTTCTTGGTACAAAGTATTTATTTTTGGTATTTACTTACAAACCTGATCATTTCAGATCATTGAAATGCAGCTTGCTAAATTGTAACAAAATCAAATCCCGAGGTGCCTAAAGGTTCCCTCCTCTTGCAAACAACTATCTGATGCAATAGTGACTTGGTGTAAACATTTGCATTAGTGCATTCACTTGAACTGCAATGAAACTTCTGAGGTTTGTTATTTTAGATAGTTGAAATCTGCTTTGAAATACACTCCATTCTGAATAGCTGTTAGTGACTTGGTGTAAACATTTGCATTAGTGCATTCACTTGAACTGCAATGAAACTTCTGAGGTTTGTTATTTTAGATAGTTGAAATCTGCTTTGAAATACACTCCATTCTGAATAGCTGTTAGCTTGACTCCTTGTTAAGCATTTTTTTACTGATTCCACAAACTAAGATCACTCTGACTGCTGTCTTCTACAGGTAAGACACTGACTATTATTTAAAAAAGAAATCCACCAAATCATTTGTACCTTAAAAAAAAAACACCTCGTTGGATGTGTTGTAGTTTTGATGCATCTGGCATACACCTGAATGTTTGTGGTTCAAGTCAGTGCAGCTTTAGTATGTATGATACAATGCATCACACTCTCGAAGAAATGATAAAAGTTAACCAGCAGTTTTTCATTCAGGTTGTTTTCTTTCTAAAATCTTGTTAAAATTGGTGTCTCTTTATGAACCCTGTTGTAAAAGCACTGTAATGTTTACAGTCTGGAAGAGGTCATCAGAGATGAAAATATTTATCTGTACATTAGAGATGCACAACATTAGCGGCATGGTATCGGTTTTGGCCGATATTAGCGATATAATTAAATATCGGACATGGGCCATTCTATCAAAATAACTAATATAAAAGGCACTGTTTATATATACAGTATATTAAAGGCACTGCTTTTGTATGTCAACTCAGTGACAAGGATGCCTGCAGCTCATGCACAACATTATGACATCACATGCGCCATTGAGATTAGATTTGTCCAAAGTAACAAATTTTCACAGTTTGAGTGTTGTCATTGTGTTAGAGAGAGAAAATGTCATGAATAAATTAGACGTTAAACATAATCCAAGTTGAAGTGTTGCATCGTTTTCAGCCCCTTTTTGACATCTGCATTTGGTAGCAGGCGAAATTGGCACAGACCATACAGAATAATGTACTTTGTAGTATTTTAATTCCAAAGCAGAGAAAGCTATGTAGTCTTTGTAAGTAGGTCTGGGAAAAAAATATCAATACTGTATTGATATCGGTTATCGGCCAAATAAGTTTTAATATATCGGCATATTGGATATCGGCCAAAAATCCCAATATCGTGCATCCCTACTGCACACAGATCCTGCCATTAAGCACCGTGGCCTTATCTCCTTAGGCAGACTCTGACCATCCTCTGCAAAGTTTAATTGTGGACTTGCTGTTGTGGGGTGAAGAAGACGAGTTCAGAGACAAAAACACGTGGAGACAGAAACTGTGCTGAGAGTGGATGAGATGTTGGAGTCAAGTATCACAGTCAGTTGATGGTAAAGTCCTTTAGACAGAAACAGGTGCAGATGAATTCTGACTTGTTTCCACCATGCTCTGTCAGCGGCTTCGGATGTTATCAGTCCTTTTAATGGCCATTATTAGTTGTTATCCCCATATGTAGCAGTGAAACTCTCCCACGTACCTCCTAGTAGGTGTGAAGGTACGTTAGTATGGTATTTTTCGTTGATAGTAGGCAGCGTCACCGGGGTAAACCAGGAAGTGTTTTTATTGTTGTTTTTTTCAGCTTCGTACTTTTTTCCCCAACCATTTTCCTAAACCTAACCTTACACCTGACCCAGAGGGCCAACCCTAAATTTAACCCCGTCACACTTGTGCCTAAACCTAGCCAAGACCCTAAACATAACGCCAGACGCTTTACTGTAAAGCGAAACATGTAGCTAAAAACGTAGCCTATTATCATCGCTACCAACGCTAACAACGTATGTTTAAACCTACTAGGAGGTAGAGGAGGGGCAGTCTGACCGCTACATATGGGGATGATAACAACTAATAATGGCCATTTAATGGCTGATAACGTTCGAAGTGGGTGGCTCTGTTGGGGTCAGCATGAGGACTATTGGATCGCTTTGCTCTCTAAGTAAATTAATGAGGATCAAATATGGCAGAGTGGAGCTGATCATCAGGAAGTCCACTGAAGCACTTCCTAATGATGGGTGTGAGAGCTACTGGACTGTCATTTGATCTGCCTTTTGGGATGATGACAGACTTTACAGAGAGCTGGAGCACATCAGGGACTGATTGAAGGTATTTAGATAAATCCACAAATGCTGGTTAGTTAATGCCCTCTTTTATATACCCACTTGACTGGATGCTTTACTAACCAGAACTTTTTCTTTTTTTCTTTTCACATTGATATTCAGCCTTTGGAGTTTAAACAACCTTATACAGTACTGTAGTGTACAGATAACATACTTGAAACTGGGTAAGAGCATCTTCAAGACCAGTTTAAATCCTTTCTGCAGAGTTTTGGTATTCTCCAAATCAGATCATTTGATATTCCTTCTATTATACTTCTATTACCTACCATTATGCTGTAAAAATTGATTTTTTTTACAGCTATAAAATCAGCTTCCTCACGGTGAACTCATTGTTTAAGCACTCAGCCTTGCTAATGCAATGCACAGCTATAGAGACGCCTAAATCAGACTAAATATACTTTGTATTCATGCGTGACAACTGTGTATAAACAGCTTTTATTGTAAGAAATAAAAGTGTATTAGGACTGCTGATTAATGAATCAATTATAATTCATTACAATAACGGTTCTACATTTTTGCAGTCATACGTGCTTCTTTTTAAAGACACAAAAATAATGTCATTAATTGATTCATCCATTTAACAAAGCAAATCTTAAATAAGGGATAAAAACAACTACCGGTAAGTATATTAGTGTTTCTACAACTTTAAGATGAATTTTATAGATCTGTGATCTTAATTAGGATGCTTTAGTTGCTCTTACTGTGACTGCTGAATATAAAATAGGCGTAGCAACTTTTTTTGTCTTGTAAAAATATGCTCACATGCTGCAAGTGATAATACATGAACACATACAAAATGTTGTGTTTTGGATTTTAGTAATTTATTCTTATTTAAAACTCTGTACAGGTACAGTTGCATTTGCTACTTACTTATATTTACTACACAATACATATGTGTTGTTCTTAAAATAAAATGCAAAGATGATCAAAAGTAATATGAACTACTTAAAGTGTGTAATCCTATAAATTACAAGCAGAACATTCTCAAAGCTCAATATCATAGTGCAATAATTTGCTTTGTATACATAGCTTTTGTTTTGCATGTTTAAAATATTTACACCTCATTTTTTTAACCACGTTGTTTTCATTCACTTAATGCCTGGTTTATTAATACAGGGAACCCCCGACCTACGAACGAGTTTGGGACCTAAGAACCGTNTTTTTTTTAATTCATATTTTTATTAAATATGATATGTTCGTAAGTCCCGTGGTTCGCAGGTCGATGGGGTCGTAGGTCGGGGGTTACCTGTACATGTTGGTGCTATTTAGTCCCAGTTACGAGTCTTTGTTTGGACTCCTGACACTCAAAGTTTTAAAGAAACCATGATTACTGTATTGTGCAAATACTTGCCTAAAACTAATCTCAAGCAAATAACAGACTTAACATGCAGGATTGTTGCACCGATAGTGAGAAAAAACAAAACTTTCTATGTCTTTATGTCTGGATAGAGGTGTAGATTTTCCCATCAAACCTTCTAAAATGTATTCAAAGTCGATCAGTTTCCAATGCAGCAAATGCATATAATACAATAAGAATCATACAAACCAGATGTGGTTAAAATTTAAAATGATAAAATGGACTTTGTGAGTTCAAGTTTCAGTTATATGGCCTAAATATAGTAACAATGAGAAATAAATGCAATCATATTGTGATTGCAGCGGCTTTAAATGATGGTGCTCGCATGTTATCATAACTGGATAGTAACCCAGCGAACACTTTACTATCCAACATGCTCATTTTACATCTTTTGTATCTCAACAGCTGAATCGGATGGAAACTGAGATTCAGCTTCAAGAATCTTTAGGGAGAGTTCAATATTCCCACAAACGCGCCAAGACCTTAAAGGGTTAATTCAGATTATTTGATGTGGGACTTGTGGAAGCGTTCGGAGTAGATATTATAGTACATGCTGCAGATTGTTCTCTGAACGGCCTCAGTTTGAAAGAAACAAAAATGTTTAATTTTGGAGTGAATTGAAAAACCTGTGGCCATCTCCTTCATCTGATTTTGCTTCACGGGTTGTGGGGGATCCAGTTCCAGCAGTCACTGTGCGAGAGAAGGGTTACACCACAGACAAGACAAACAACCATTTGCACGCTCACTTGTACATCTAAAGAAAATGAAGAATAATCATGTAATCTGCGTGCTTTGGGTTGGTGGGAGGAAACCGGAGTACTCGGAGAAAACCCATGAATGCACATGGAGAACATGCAAACTCCACCCAGAAAAGCCCCAGGCTGGAAAGCGATCCTGTGACCTTCTTGCCTTCAGGCGACAGAATTTCATGTAAATACGAAAGTGACGGCGATGCAAAATTTTAGAAAGTAGCGTTTAAATGGACTGCTATAAAAGTTAGTAATTTGAGTCGATTAGGACCTTTGGTTTCGGCTACAGTTTGACTAGCTGTTAGCTCATCAATTTGATCAGAATTAAACTCTATTTCTAAAAACTGAGGCTGTTCAAATAGCTCTCTACAACAGGTAAGATGATAACTGTCCATAATCTAAGTGGTTCCCAACCGTGGTCCTTGAGGAACACCATCCTGTATGTTTTTGTTGGTTCCCTGCTCCAACACACCTGATTCATTGATTTAATTACTTCCTCATGTTCTGCAGAAGCCTGTTAATCACCCATTCAATTAAATCAGATGTTTCAAAGCAGGGAAACAAGTAAAATATGGAGGATGGTGTTCCTCAAGGACCTGTGTTGGGAACCACTGAATTCTCACCACAGAAACCCACTTCAAGGGCTCTGAAGTACCGGTACTGTTTTTAACATCATCACATGGCCATGTACGGTAACAGTATTGTTAAATCCTGGTCCTTGAGGGCCACTTCCTGCATGTTGTATTTGTTTCCCTGCTCCAGCACACCTGCTTTAATGGTTGAATCACCTCTTAATGCTCTGCAGAAGCCTGTTAATCACCTATTGATTCAAATCAGGTGTGCTGGAGCAGAGAAACAACTAAAACATGCAGGATGGTGGCCCTTGAGGACCAGAACTGGACTGCCCTACATGCAATCTCACAGAAAGTCTTAAAAAAAACACCCGACTTCATGCCTGGACATTTCTCAACCGGTGTTTTTGTTTTTATTTCCCTGTTGTCAGACTCATGGCTGTGGAAGATGAGCTGAGAGGGGGTGCCATTCCAGATATTAGGCCTCGAGTCCTCACAGACCAGGTTTGTGCCTGTGTCTACATCTTTTATCCATCCCTATCCGCTGAACCAGTCATGTCCTAAATCCGTTTGCTTTCACTCTTGCATCGCATCCAGAGCTTTTTTTTTTGCCAAAGCAGTGCAGGTTGGGAAGTTCGCAGATTTTCATATACGTCAGCTACCGCCATCTTTTTGTCGCATTTGAAAACATTTCACCGCATTCTGCACACACCTGGGGGGGTGGGATGCTGATCATGGCAATAAACAAAAACGCAATCAGTTGATGCGAGTTAGTCTTCATGACGGAATACCAGATCTTCACCAAATTTTTTTAGACATTATTTACCTATAAATAATAATTATTCCATAGAATGCATTCATCAATGGAGAACTGTGACTCACCAGCAGCGTCAGTGAAATTCAGCTCCGTGAATGCTCCATGGGGGCTGAACATGACGCAGGCGAAGAGGCTGCTTGTGCTGAAATAACTCAGGAGAAATGTTTGGTGTTACTTGAAATACACTGTTACTCCTTTTTCCCCGCAGTACTAAGTATTACTTTATAAACCAACAGACAAAACTGTGTCCAAAAGCCAATCAGATTTAGAAATGTGTCAACACTAGGTCTAATGTAAGATTATTTTTACTCACCAGGCATCTAAAATCAATGAGGCATGATGGGAAAATTTGTCTAAACCGTTCTACCTCATTGGCGTGAATTACAGCTTTGCGAGAAAAGTAAACTTTGGATTAATCTGTTTGGAAAAGTCCTGATCCACTCCTGTTTTCTCATGTTTTTCTTCAAGGAGCCAAATGTTCTTGGAATCTTCTAAAGCGGTTTTGATCAGTGGTTCTCTGGGGTTTCTGAAGGTCTTTCAAAGTTTCTCGTTGAGCTTTGATTTTTTTTATTTATTTAGTCCTTGAACCTGAATAATGCTGTCTTTTTGCTTTTAGCCACACAGCACTGATCTATGAATCGTTCAAACATAAAATATGTGCTCCTAACTCAAGGAATGAGCCCATGTTGTGCCTAAACCAAACATGCAACTTAACAAGGAATCCATAGTCGTTAACCGCTTAAAGTGATAATTTTGTACTTTTGCATGTCAGTAGTTAGTGTATATCAGCTGTAACATCAGTCTTAAAGCACAGAATATAAAACAATCAGCAAAAGTGATTCGTCCTAGCTAGGCTAATGGCAAGTGCTAGTTTTTCTCAATGTTTTTCAGGCCCGTGAAACAAATTTTCTTTCTCAAAAATGACCTATTGGTAAAATGGTGTGAAAGAAAACCTCTAAACTTTTGTGGTGAAGGAAACATGAGGGAGCCACCATATTGTGTCTTTAAACACGTACGGTGCCACCCAGATGTAAAGGATTTTTAGGGAGGTCAATATTACTACTGACCTCTTTACCTTAATTAATTTACTTATTCAGATTGAATAGTAATTTCACGGATTCTTTTCTTTTTCCGTTTACCCAATATTTCTGTGATCTTTATGATGGATAAGTAAAACAGAAGCCATAGAGTGACAATGGACACGTTAACTTAGTTTGGTGTGCCAAAGACACTACCATTTATTTAGAATAAATCAACTAAATTAACACCATTACACTTGATTGACATGATTTCACTTTCTTTCAATTTAATACGTCAGCACATTTAAATTGTAACAACAGACATAAATACAGGATGTCATTATACTTAGTCTGAGGCTCTATGACTTAAATAGTTTCCAGCTTAGAATTGAGGGGAAAAGAGATAGGAGGAAAGATGGAGAGATGGTTTAAAGGAAATTGTCTTGAGCATGTTACCAGAAGTGACACTTCCCATCAGATTTCTGCTGAAATCCAGGTACGTTTGTAAACAGCTCTTTACCTTTGACGACGAGTCTGATAAAGAGATGACACCAGCCTTTCAGATGCACAGAGTCCTTCAGGCCCAGTTCGTCCGAACTGGTTGTTTACTTTCCAACGTCTCCTGGGTTCCGCTTGGATCATCAGAAAATGTGTCAGCTCCTGGTTGACTTCAAGACGAGATGTTTCTCAAAGAAAGTTCATTAAGAACTTGGAGCTCTTTAGCTCTATTGAATTTATGGAGGCGTCCATAAATTCTTTGCTGAATAAGCCAGTCTTTGGCGTATGACTGCAGCTTACATCAGCTTCCAAGGCAGAGAGCTTTCAGGTCTCTGTCCATTCCAACTCTGAAGCGTTCACGGAAGCAAACGCTTTTACTCAAAAATGTTGAGATTAGAACACACTTTCCTCATTGGTCCGTGGGCCAAGAGGAGTGTGAAAACGTGAAGTGAAAACTCAAGGTTGACAGCAAGTCTGCTTAGATAACAAAGAGGAATGTTTTGGAAAAGTGTCTGAAAGAGAGGAGACATCTCGACGCTAACGAGAGTTTTAGCTGAACTCAACAAAAACAACTCCTGAGCAAGTCAATTTGACACATTATTCAACTTTGTCATAGATATTTTGAGTAGACACTTTCATTTGGTCAAGTAACACAGTAATACTCCATATTAAAAGAATAACAGCATATAACATATATCATGAAAATGACAAAAGTTATTCTTTTGATTACATTAGAATAAAATCAAAGATAGAAATAGTCTCTTTTGGTGACTATGTTCTCAGATTACAACTAATGGAATAATTTGTAGTAAATGTCTTGTTTTACTGAGAGGTCAGTAAAGGTCACCTCTGGAACAGTTCAAAAATACAAAGGTATCAGAGCGGGCACGGTCATGCCCACTACAGTGGGACGCTGTTATTTTAATAATGTAATGCAGATTTTGAGAAAGAGGTCAGAGAAAGGCCTGAAAACATGTACAATTTATTGCAATAATGGTTTTGATGGCACGGTGGCTCAGTTGGTAGAGCTGTTGCCTCTCAGCGAGAAGGTCACCAGATCGAATCCCGGCTGGGGAGGCATTCTAGGTGGAGTTTGCATGTTCTCTCTGTGCATGTGTGGGTTTTCTCCGGGTACTCCGGTTTCCTCCCACAGACCAAAAACATGCATGTTAGGCTGATTGGTTACTCTAAATTGTCCCTAGGTGTGAGTGAGAGAGTGAATGGTTGTTTGTCTCATTTGTCTCTATGTGTACCTGTGATGGACTGGGTATCCCCCACCTCTCACACAGTAACTGCTGGATATGGACACCAATGACCCCTCGACCCGAAAAGGAAGAAGTGGATAAAGATAATAGAGGGATGGATAATGATTTTTATTTATTTTTTCCTTCAATTTTAACGAACAAATTCCAAGGATTAACCATTCTTACGGCATACCGTATTTTTCGGACTATAAAGCGCACTCAAAATCCTTTAATTTTCTCAAAAATCGACAGTGAACCTTATAATCAGGTGCGCCTTATGTATTAATTCTGGTTGTGCTTATTGACCTCGAACCAATTTTATGTGGTTATTATGAATGAGTTGAATAACGTTTGACTTATTTGACTGTTTTGTTTGCTTAATGCACATTATGTATGAAAACAGACCCATTCATTGATTTTGCGCCTTATAATCGGGTGCGTCTTATAGTCCAAAAAATATGGTACTTTTTTGCTTGTCTATCATTAGCATAGTATATCTGGTATTTTCTTCCCTAAAAATTTTTTTGTCTCCAGGTCTATGGTATACAGTGACTTTTAAACAGAACCTGGAGGACAAGAGAAAAAACAGGGAGGCTCAAATAATTATGAAAAACATGTAAAAAATAAAATAAAAATCCTGTAAAGTCTTAACACAGCCTGAACTTTGCAGCTCATAGCTCTTTGGGAATCACTTTGTTCATCTTGTAATTTTAGTTTATACCTTTCAAATTATTATTATTTTACTTTTGGAGTTTACTTAAAGAGTGAAAAAGCAGTGTAACCGTAAAACCTCTAGAAACCCCAAGAAACATTGTTTAAACTACTTTAAAAGGACAAAGCCTACTTTTAATTTATATAAATAAAATGGAAAATATCTCAAATTTTATAGGACATATTTGTCTAAATGTGTTTTCATTTGATATTATTGATGAACTTTTAAAGTTTGGCATTTTCCCTTTTTTTCCAACATTTTTATTACCTCAGATTCTTAAGTTTGTGTTTTTTTTCTTTTACTGTGTCCACATGTTTACATCTCTCCCTAGTTCTCACTGAAATAAACACACATAGTTTGAAATCCCTGCAACGCTCAATATTTTGCTCTACAGTATTTGGTAACTTTAGGCAGAAAATGCTACTTTTCAAATCATAACATATTTAAGTATATTTAATTATGTTCATCATCCCATCTTTTTGTAGGCTTTTCACATCCTGCCACATCATTTTGTCTTCGCTGTGATTAAATGAATCGAAACCACTTCAGAACTGATGTGAACTTTTCGAGATGAACAAGTTAAAAATTTAAAAGCGACGGCTTCTGTTTTTTTTTGTGCCTTTTCAAGAAACAATAATCGCTAATTCAGTGAAATAAGGCATGAAATTAAAATTTCTAATAGGTATAAATATGCTTCACAAAGCACGAACATCTTGGAGTTTCCAGTCTACCAAATTAACATGCTCCATTAGAACTAGAATTTAAAAATGTCTGAGATCCCAGTTGGAAAAAAAAAGTCCACCCTCCCCACCCCTCATCGTCAAAATTCCTTTTCCTTCGTCACCAACTTTGACTTCAAAATCCAACATGGCTGCCTCGTATAAAAATTTTGCAGTTTTTAGCCGTTTACTATCTGTCAGTTATTAATTTCTTATTAAATCATCCACGTATCAATACTGTTCAACAACTATTAATAAAATATGTCACTACAGTGTTTGTGTGCAAGATACGCTGTTATTAGCTTGTATTGCTAATAGATGTTAGCCTGGTAAAAATGATACAATCCCACTTGCAACTGGAGACTTGTAACATTTGGTGTGACGCAGATCCCAGATCAGAATTCTGCTCTTTTACCCACCTGTAATTTCAGTCTCCCTCACCACTTTGAATGTTATCAGCCATTAAGTGACCGTTATTAGTTGTTAACATCCCCATAGGTTACGTTCAGACTGTCCTTCCTGCACCTCCTAGTAGGTTTAATGGTACGTTCTTATCGCTGATAATAGGGTTGGGTCAAGGGATGAAGTTTAGGGTCAGTGCTCTGGGTCAGGTGTCAGGTTAGGTTTAGGAAAAGGGTTACCGTATTTTTCGGCCTATAAGACGCACTTAAAATCCTTTAATTTTTCTCAAAAATTAAAAGTGACCCTTATAATCTGGCACGCCTTATGTATTAATTCTGGTTGTACTTAACTGACCTCAAACCGATTTTATGTGGTATATCTGAACAATATTGAGTTTTTTTAAATGAGTTGAATAAAGTTTGTCTTATCTGTTTTGTTTCGCTTAATGCACCTTATAATCTGGTGGCCTTATGTATGAAAACAGACATGTTCATTGAAGTTGCGCCTTATAGTCCAGTGCGCCATATAGTCCGAAAAATACAGCTAACAACAAAAAGCTTCTGGCTTTAGACGTGTGCGAAGCTGCATATTATCAGCGATAAGAACATACCTTTAAACCTACTGTGACAGGAAGGACAGTCTGAACTAGGCCTGTCACAATAACACATTTAGCTGGGCGATTAAAGCTGCAGTCTGTAGTTTTTGAAACACGCTGGAACTTAGAAATTTTTTGAAAAGAGACACGTTTCTGGTCCCTCCCCCTCAGAGCCATATATGGCTCTGCTCCCCCTTGCTCTCGCTGAACTTCAGCTCAGCTTCCTTAGCTCCGCCTCCAATGCATGTCCTGTCGCAGCCGCTGTGATATTCTGTGTTTATATGTTAATAAAACGTTCTAAAAAATAAAATAAAAACATGGAGCGCTGGTCCAGCACACC
>JBBPBX010009089.1:38000-60869 GCA_038048925.1 Garcialebias charrua | reverse complement strand
ACACTGCTAAGTTATTGTTTGTATCCTGTCCAAACTAGGCCTGAGGCCTGTAGCTTTTGTTTAGAAAAACATGGACGCTCAGTTTCAGGCTTCCTGTGAGTAACTATCTGTCCTATCACTGTAAACTTAGCTTTAGGGATAGAATGGGGCCGTACTGGTACTAATTTCAGATAAATTACTGTTCCCAACATGGCGGAAATAGCCAAAAACAAGGAAAAAAAACGTGGCGAAAATCGTTGCTACTTAGCTTAGCTTTAGCATGTTTTAGCATTATCCATATCTTATAAAAACGTGACCCACTTCTAATCTCTCTAACATCAAACAGTACTACTTAAAATACACAAATGAACAGTTGAATCAAAAACCACAATGTAATTTTACCGTTTGAATCCACCGTGTTGCCTTCCAACTTCCAAGCCAGGACAGAGTGAACGTTGTCTTCCCCTCACAGTCTCGCGGGAGTTGTAGACGGGACTTCATAGGCAAAGTGGGCGGTTCGTTTGAACCGGGCGAACCCCCCCTGGCTACGCCCATGGACATACAGGAGAATTTTGAACTGGATTCGAAGATGAACCGGTAGCCAGTGCAGGGAGGCCAAGAATGGTGTAATGTGCTCACTTTTGCGTGTACTAGTTAAAAATCGGGCTGCTGCGTTCTGAACCAGTTGTAGTCGTGCAATGGTGGCCTGACTGATGCCAAGCAGAAGTGAATTGCAGTAATCAAGCCTAGATGTAATAAATGTGTGAATTACTGTCTCCAGGTTATTTTTTGATAATATGGGCTTCAGCTTAGACAGTCGCCTCAGCTGGAAAAAACAGGATTTAACGATCATGTTTACATGACTGTTGAGTTTCATGGAAGGATCCATTATCACTCCCAGATTTGTGACTTTTTGTTTTTCAGACAGGGGTAGAGCAGAAAGGTTGATGCAGTGGTTCGAGGTTGTGTCATTGGGAAGGAACAATATGGCTTCAGACTTCTTATCATTGAAACTTAAGAAATTTAAAGCCATCCAGTCCCTGATGTCAGCCAGGCAGTCGAGCAGAGGTTGAATAGAGCATGTACCATTTTGTCTTAGGGGGAAGTAAATTTGACAGTCATCGGCGTAGAAGTGGAAGGGTATGTTGTGTTTCCGGAGAATAGCACCAAGTGTCAGCAGGTATAAGGAGAATAAGAGAGGACCCAGGATGAACCCCCCATTTAAGAGCCACCACTGCAGAACTAAAATTATTGATGGAAACACAAAAGGACCTGTCAGAGAGGTAGGATTTGAACCAATTTAGGGCTGACCCTGTGATGCCCACCCACTGCTCCAACCTAGCAATGAGGATCTCATGGTCGATGGTGTCGAAAGCGGATGTGAGGTCCAATGGGACAAGCAACACAGTGTCTGTGGATAGGAAGATATTGTTAAAAACCTTCAGTAGGGCAGTCTCAGTGCTGTGGAGAGATTTGAAGCCAGATTGGAATAGCTTGGGGATAGCGTGATCCTCCAGGAAGCACTTCAACTGGGACTCAACTATTTTCTCTAGAAGTTTAGGTACAAATGGGAGTCTGGAGACAGGCCTGAAGTTAGATACTACTGAAGGGTCAAGGTTTGGTTTTTTCAGGAGAGGTTGCATGTTTTAATGATTTTGGCACCACACCTGAGGATAGACTGCTATTTACAATAGAAAGAATGGAGGGACCTAGAGTGGAAAAAACCTCCTTTAGGAGCCGAGGGTGGACCACATCAAAGGGGGGACCAGATGGTTTCAGGCTGCACATGACCTGCTCTAGAGAGGATAGAGAGACTAGTTCAAAATGGTCAAATACAGTAACAGATTGAGGTGGGATGGATGGATCATGAGTTGGAGGAGAAATGAGAGCCCGGGTGGTCGTAATTTTATCTAAAAAGAAATGTTGGAAGTTCTCGCACAGATCAGTCGAGGCTTCCAGGGGTGATTGTTCAGTGAGGTGGAGAACAGAGTTTAGAGTGGAGAACAGAACTCGTGGATTGCGAGAGTTTGAAGCAATGATATCAGAGAAATATTGGGATTTAGCAGTTTTTACTGCTTTCTGATATCGACGCCAGCTCTCTTTTACCATTTGAAAAGAGACCTGCAGACTGTCTTTTCTCCATTTTCGCTCCGCCTTCCTGCATTGTTGCCTAACAGCTCTGGTCACGTCATACAGCCACGGTTCTGCTCTGAGTTTTGGTCTTCTAGATTTCATAGGAGCAACATGATCCAGAGCCTTTAAACAAACAGAGTCAAACTGGGATGTCAGCTCCTCAGTGGTGGAGAGGAACATTGGGGGCTGAATTATTATTTCATTGTTGTAAACCTCAGTGAAACGTGCGACAGTTAAATGGTTAAAATTCCTGCCTTTACGTGCAGGAATGCACGTCTTAGGAGTTACATGGGGGAGGGTGAACTGAAACCGGACTGGCATGTGGTCTGAAAACACATTGTCTCCTATTTCAACATCAGAAGCAGTCACATCACATGTTAACACAAGGTTCAGTATATAGAATAGAATAGAATATACATTTATTGGCATCATCATTGCACCGGAGCACAAAAACATCACAATTGACGCACACACCGTCCTTGAGAAGGGGGACGTGTACACGCAGCCACTGTAGAAATTAATCCGCGCCACCACAATCAGATATGGAAAAAAAGGAAGGTTACAATAGGTAATCAGTGGTATTCAAAAAAGATTCTATCACATTTTGTCTTTCAGGACACTCTATGATACAGTCAAAAAACTCTACCAGCCAAGCACAGATAAGACAAATCACATGTTGCATTTTGGTGGCGAAGCAGTGAGATAAAGTCTGTGAGCACCGTCCAGATTAGAGCACAGTTCTGCAGATGGAACCAGCCGGCCTTATCTGAAGCACACAGAGAGCTCTTGGGGGGGTGGGGCGACAGTGGTTCTTTCCAGTTGCTCAGACTTCAGGAGAAATTTGTAGTCAGCCTTGTTCAAGGTTGCTTGGGGTGTCCCGATTAGATTAGTATTTTTTATGTTTATGTTTGTTTATGTTTATTAAATTTGTTCATTTTTTTTACAAAAGAAACAATACAAGACAATCCCATAAATGATAATGTACAAAATTAAATAAAAGTCCAGGTGCTGTCTGAAATCCAATTCCTCCAAATTACGTGTAGCTTTCATCCGACCCAAGCTATGGGTCCACATACCTCCCCCCCCTCTCTGGTGTAATCCGCTCGGCTGCAAACAAGTCCCAAACCGCACCGCAGGTCTGTGGTCCTCAACGGCCGTTCCCACCGTGCGATTAAGCTCATAAAGCAGCTGGTTCATTGAGGTCACAGCTCGGATCACAGACTCGTTCTGAGCAGGAAGCTTTGACAGCGCGTTGATCGCCGCGGAAGTCTTCCTGATTTTCCAGTAGCAGAGGCACCCACACAAGCCAAAAAGCAGCGCACCTGCTACCATAAATCCAATTATGAATAGGTCTTCCACGTCCTTGACCGAAAGAACGGTCAAACACATCATTTTCCTTTCTCCCCAGGAATCCATGATGTATCCGGCCGCATGCGTGTCCAAGGGGCACGCCGGTTCTCCTGGACCGGAGCGCTTCGTGGAAAAAAATTTATCGATAGAGGAAACAGCCCACGCCACTAAATCCATGTTCCAAATTACTTTGAGCGAGTACTGAAGAGCTGTAGATGAGACAAAAGTAGCAAAAGCAGGGGGGAGGAAAACTTGAGGGAGGGAGTGGAGCAGAGAAGCAGCTGCTTCGCCAAGAGCCGGAAGTAGATATGTCCTCGCTGTTGGTTGGGAGTGTTCACATGTTGATTTAAATTAAATGAGTCCAATAAATCTAAAAAGTCCTTAACCATGGGCTTCTCATGACAACACACATGCAAATTGAGATCGCCAAAAATGACCACCTGAGCATATTTAGGTGTAATTTCAGCCAGGAAATCAGAAAACTCACTGATGAAGTCCTTAGAACGAGGTGGACGGTAGACAAGAGCACATAACGTCACAGGTGAATGGCCTAGTTCAAAAACAGTCAGCTCAAAACTAGAGCAGGAGACTGGGATGGGCAATTGTTTACAGCTAAAAGTTGATTTTAATATTGTTAATAATCCACCATCACGACCTGATGGCCACGGGTCGTTAAAATACGAACAGTTTGGTGGTATTATTTCCGTCAATGCACTGGACTCACCCGACGACATCCACAACTCTGTGATGCAGAAAAAGTCCAAATCGTGTTCTTCAAATTAATCCCTGAGTATGAAAGTTTTGTTGCAGACAGATCGGGCGTTAACAACACACATCCTGATATTATCCGAGCCAGCAGCTGTTGAGTGAGCGCGTGCCAGCGGCTCGCTTTCCACAAAGCTGCTGCGGCCGCAAACCTCCTTTGTTTTCCTGGTCCGTGCACGTGTGAAGCTAGTGATGGGAATCGCCACTAGCTGAAGACAACGAAGCAGCGCACAGGTCTTTGAGCTTAACCAGCCGGCCACCTCGCAACCCGCGTTTCCTCCTTCGTCTGGATCGATTTCTCCATGCAGGCTGGTGAGGAGCACAACGGAGATAAACAGGCAGGTCTTCCCCGAGCAACGGGGGCAGAGGGGGTCTCCCAGAGGTCCGCTCATACTGGCCCAAATCAGCGACATCTGCGGCAGAAAAACATAGATCCAGGAGCTGCTGTCGATCATAAACCAGCAGTGAATTTATGTCTCCAATGAAAAACGAACAAAACACAAAAACTCTGAACACCAACAGGAGAGGTGGAAATGTAGCCATGCACACGGGCGCCATCTTACCGGAAAATCTGGTGTAATACTTTGTAGCAGATACTGGATAAAGTAACTGACTTACGGTAAGTATGGAAGGGAGTGTAATGATTTCTAGGCAAACCCAGTTGGTAACGAGACCCAAAACAACATAAGGCACAGGAGTACAAAATAGCAGTGTTTATTATTTATAGTGGTATAATTTGCAAATGTACAAAGTGGTTCCTCTGGAACCCCTGGAGGAGGAAGCAGATCGTCAGAAGGAGTAGGCCAAGGGACTGTTGTGAATGTTGGTCTCAATTGTTTGTTTGTTCTTACAGGTGATGAAAGGAGATGGGTTCCATGAAACATCCAATAACTCCAATGGTGTTTTCCAGAGGGCAGAGAAGGTAGGCAAGTAGATGGAGGGCAAGGCACGAGGAACAAAGAGTAGGATCCAAAAACAGACGAGAGGACTGCAGGCACATAAGAACAAGGTAAGTATCTTTTGCATTAAACACAAGACTGGCTAGAAGCATAAATACCATAATAAGGAATCAATGCTCCAGCGGAGTAGGACTTGACTGCAGCCTTAAATAGGGTTGTAGCTCATCAGGTGGATGATCGTCAGCTGAGGGTGATTGACGGCCATCTTGGGACTGCAAAGAGTGCTACTCTTACAGTACCCCTCCTCAAGGATCGCCTCCTAGCGACCTGAAGCGTTTTTTTCGGGGTGAGCTCTGAAGAATGAGGTGATCAGACTGGGGTCCAGAATGAAGGAGCGTGGAATCCAAGATCGCTCCTCAGGACCATAGCCTTCCCAATCCACTAAGTACTGAAAACCTCTCCCTCGGCGTCGGACATCCAGAATGTTGCGGATGGTGAACGCCGGATGATTGTCGATGAGACGGGCGGGCAGAGGGAGGTCGGTAGGCAGGCACAATGGACTCTCAGAGACAGGCTTGAGCTAGGAAACATGGAACGTTGGGTGAATTTTTATGGAGTCGGGAAGCAGTGGCAGTTCTAGACCAGTTGTACTGGTGGGGCCTAGCTGGGGCCAGAGGTTTTGTCAGAGGGGCACGTTCATCTCGGAGAAAAAGACAGATTCGAAATCTTACTTGACTCTTTTATTTTTTAAAGCAGTGATTAACCATTGTAACCAAAGAAAATGGTTTTAAAAAATCAAATGAGAAAAATACAAAACATTTTACAGACAATATTTGTATTGACTGAAGAAAATATATTAATAAGCAAATAAAATGATAATGAAAATAACTGCTAGGTTAATGCCGGGTACCCACCTAAATTGTCGGAACGCTCCTGCCGCCCCCTTTTGGCCGCTTGTCACTGATGCCGGGTACCCACTGGGACGCGTCTGATGACGCGCACTGGGGGGAGGCAGAGGGTCATCAGTTGTTGTGTTTTCATGCTGCTGGCAGATAAAATCAGCAGCACGTGACCCCCGTTCCTACTGGAGTGGATTTTCTACGAGCCGAACTGCAGCTCCGACAGTCTTTGTTAAGATTAAAACTTTTTTTTTTTAATGTTTGGGATGATCCTACGCTGGAGCGGACAGCAGCAACTGTAAAAATGTCAAGTTTCCTACCGGAGTCTGGTTCCAATTCATGGAGGCTCGATGGGATAAGTTTAAAAAGTCCAAAAAAAGTCCCGTTGTCGTTGTGTAATCACATAGCAGAGGTTCTCCCGATTGTTTGCTGGACGCGTCGAGCAGCGCTGAGCAGCAAAACATCAACTTTTCGATCCGACGCTGCTTAAAGGAGACCACAGATATGTTTTTAAAATTTTTATGGTATTTCTTTGGGGTTACCAGACACTGTTTATTCAATTTAATACACAAAATAATTCTTAGATAATCAATTATACCCTTTTTAATTCTGCCATTTTTAACTTTCGTTTTGAACGACCGGTTTATGATAATGAGATCTCGTGGCACGCCCTTCAAAGTTCTGCTTGCATTAACTCCGCCCTCCAAAGGCAGACGAGGAAGTCAACTCACGTTACCACAGAGCCGAGCTGACTGAGCTGAACTGGACCACGACAGATCAGAGTGTACAAGTTGTCGTGTCATTTTTTATTCTTCCTCTGTAATGTCTCCTCTGACTCTCCCACCCTCTGCCTGTGCGCGCGAGCTGGATGGAGCAAAGCACACACACACACTCACAGCGGGGCTATCTTTTTATCTGTGTTTCTCCGAGGAGCCGTGCTGGCCCGACACACAAACACACACACACACACTCACACAAACATGCACACATCTGTTCCCATCTGAAAACTATCAATTTTAAATCTGCTTAGTGCTCCATTATCTGCGCCAGGAGTTTAAAAAAAAAAGGGGGGGGAAAAAAGATCATGGACAAGATGCGAACCCAGGTCTCCCGAGTGGCGTTCGAGCGCGCTAACCACTCAACCAAACTGGCAGTTGTACGAAAGTAGTCCTTCATCGTATAAGAAGTGTAATTCTTCTACGGTAATGTCGCCTGGACATTGCCATTAAAAATAAAATTAAGCCACGCATCTCTGCTCTCTGAGACTGGAAGAGTGTGTATCAACACATGTTGTGTAATGCAGCCAACAACGCAACATTTAACTTTAGGAGCCATTCTGCTGAGATGAACTATTCTTCTTCTTCTCCATTTGATTTATGGCGGATCGCAAACAACTGTTAGGTGCATACCGCCACCTAGTGTGCAGGCTGAGATGAACTCAGGAACCGCGTGGGTGGAGCATTACCAGGGGTTGCTAGGTGACGGGGGCGGGACAAAGGTTGGGATGGGTTGTGGCTGTGGGTTGTGGCTGCGGTTTGTGACGTAACAAACCGCAGGAAGTGCAATCGGGCCGTTTCTATCTAAGATAAATAAATATACTTATAGTAAATAAACCACTGGGTGCATTTTTTTGGCCTTAGGACTGTTTTTTTATGAAGTAAATACCCAAAGTTGAGTACAAAAACATTAAAAAGTGAATTTTGCATCTGTGGTCCCCTTTAACGCGTAGGTTGCTTCGGACGCGCGCGTGCGCGGAAAGGAACTGCCGCGTGCCGCCGCGCCCCTTCAAACACTCAAAACCCGCCGCTTCACGATACGCCGCGCCTTGACGCGTCTCCACATAGACTTTGCATGTAAACCGGCAGCTTCCGCTGCCCGACACGGGTCCAGTGGGTAACCGGCATTAGTCATGGTTCAGTTTCTCAGTCCAAAATTATATAACAACATTGGCTGCCCTACTATCACAGCAACTGTATTCTGCGATTTTGATGATTTCTGGCAAACCGATCAACAAATGAGTCAAGATTAAATGCCTTTGCCCTCCTCGACTCGATGCTTAGTACACCCAGATTGCTTAGTCTCTCATCGTTCATGGTGGATCTGAGGTGTTTTCACAAGCAGTTAGAAAAATTCCGTTCACAAGATGCAGTATTCACTGGGATCGCAACTGCTATTTTACAGAGTCTGTAGAGCTCAACAAACACTTCTTTATATGGCTCGATGAACTGTACTAGTGGCAGTAAGTAAAAGCACTTCCCCTATTGTATTTATATATTCACAATTTTCTTTAACCTGTTTGTTGTGCTCTTGTTTAAGACATTGACCAGTGTTGCATTAGCTGCTGCAGCTTTCTGATAGTCCCTCCATGTAACCATGGCTTGTTTATGGCGCTCAGACCTTGCATGTATTGCAAACCCCGACTCTTTGTAAGATGCATTCTTCCAGTTTTTCAAACCAACTGGGGAATCAAACACAGTGTCTGGGCTGTTGGGAGGGCTAAAATGTCTGCAAGCGTTACAATACTGTACGCAGAGTCCAAGTGTTGGGAATATTTAAGCCAGGGGTGAATGTGATACCAAGCTGCTTTGAAGCTCCTCCTTCTGTCCCCCATCAAGGTTCTGGGAAACAATTTTAGGTCTGGCTGCATCGGTGAATCTTCTTTACATTTGCTGATGTCTGTGGAGAAAGCCAAACCGAATATATGTAAATTAACATAAATTGATTCACTGTATTTATTTATTAATGTTGTTATTTGCATTAATTGCATTTTTGAGATCAGTACATTATTTCCTTGAATTCTAAAACCTGACCAAGGACTAAGACTGCAAATAAGCTAAAGCTAGATATCTTGTTCAAGAAATCTAGCTTTTTGCTAATTTTTGCTTTTTGCTAATTTTTCCCTGTTAAATTAACATTAACAAACACATTTTTTTCAACATCACAAACCTGATGGTCCAGTGCTTGTGGATACACAAATATTCTCTGTCTGTGTCTCACATGCTGCTTGTATCTCAGTCTCAGCTGTCTCAATTTCAGGATCTTCATCTGTCTCTCTTTCCGTCCCTGTGCCCTCTCTTTGAAAACCAGTGTCTTCCAAGTCCTCTGGCTCTGTGGGGCTCTCAACTTGCTTTTCTTCAGCTCTCTCAACACCTCCATCATCTGGCTGTGTCTCAATGTCTGCCTCACTGTTGTTTGTCTTTCTTGTGCAGAAATAAGTTGTGATGTCCTTTTTTCTCTTCATTTTGAACTATAGACAAACATGTTCTGTTTTGTCAATTGAAATTACTTAAGTTTTATGATTTAGTGGATTATAATATTCTATTACTTATGTTTAAAGCTCAGAATTGCTTGCTACCATCTAACATTCAAGCGTATTTTGTAAAGAGGAAGAGTTGTTATAATTTGAAGGGAATATATATTTTTGTTAAACCTAAGTATAGGACCAGTTTAAAGGGTCGGTCTACTACAATACAGGGAATGGGTCTGTGGAATGGTTTGGAGGATGATGTAAAAATGGTGAAGTCAATGTTTATATTTAAGAAAAAGATCAAAACTATTTTGTTGGAAAGATATATATATATAACAGATTAATATCTATTTTGCTAAACGTGAAACTATGAGTTATGTATTTTGCTGTATTATATATGAATGATTATTGTTTGAATTGATAGTTTGAATTGATTTTGTTTAAGAGGGAGCAGATATGATAATACATTTTCTTCTTCTGTTTCCTTTCATTTTATGTTTGTTTTAACAAAAATTGAAATTGTATCTGTGTTTTTAATGGAAATGAAATGAAATGAATAAAATAAAATAAATGCATGGAGAGGAAAATACAAAACTTCAGCAACTATGAATATTTTTACCATAAGATAGCTTGGTTGTGTGTTGTGGTAAGTTAACTAGCGTTAGCTAGAAGCATGCAACATAAACGCCTGGTCTGATAGGCTGTTATTATAATTCATAGCCAACATCATTTCTTGACCAGAATTGTTACCTTGTATTGTTCATAGTGGTAATCGTGGATTCATTCATTCAACCTTTATTTATACAGGCTAGCCTCGTTGAGTCACGGGGACTCATTTACAAGAGGGACCTGTCTCACTCACACCAAACAACCATCCACTCTCACACTCACACCTAGGGTCAATTTAGAGTCACCAATCAGCCTAACAAGCATGTTTTTTGGTCTGTGGGAGGAAACCGGAGTACCCGGAGGAAACCCACGCATGCACGATAATGGTCATGATAATGGTCGTGATAATGGATAATGGTCGGTAACTTCCCGCTCTTCTTTTTAAATGGATATCTGCTGTTCGCAGTGGTGCAACGCACTAAAAGATCTGACTAGAATGTTGTGCCATGAGCATTGGTTCCGCTTCTTGCTCGGAGGGCGGGCCACAGGTAGGGCCAGGCTCCGTGTTACAGGGGCACCGGCCCTTGTTGGCCCCACCTCAGAACCGTCACTGTCGGGAAGCCGGAGACGTACTGCAGAGGGGTTGATGATCTTGACCACGGGAAATGGCCCGATGAAATGAGGTGCCATTTTTCTGGGAATGTCCTTCAGAGTGATGTATCTGGTGGAAAGCCAAACTTTTTGACCCACCTTATAAGAGGGTGCGGAAGATTGATGACTGTCTGAAAACCTCTTATTCTGTTCAGTCGTACGGAGTAGCGTCGCCTTTGCTTGACGCCAGATGCGTTGGCATCGGCGAAAATGGTGCTGTACTGAAGGCACCGAGATGTCTGTCTCTTGGCTAGGGAACAGAGGAGGTAAATAACCCAGGGAAGCTTTGAAAGGGGACATACCTGTGGCTGTGGATTTGGCATACTCCACCCAAACCGAATGTTGACTCCAGGCAGACGGGTTGCTTTCCACGAGATATCTCAGGGTGGTCTCGAGCTCCTGATTACAACGTTCTGCCTGGCCGTGAGACTGTGGGTCATAGCCCGAGGTGAGGCTGGTGGATGCCCCTAAGGAGGAACAAAAACAGCGCCAAACCTGGGAGATGAATTGTGGGCCTCTATCTGACACCACATCGCAGGGTAGACCGTGGATGCGGAAAACGCGTTGAACCAAAAGTTGAACTGTTTCCATGGTGGAAGGTGGTAGAGGGATGAAGTGGGCAACTTTGGAAAATCTGTTGATCACTGTAAAAATGGTGGAGTTACCTTCAGATGGGGGTAGACCAGTGACAAAATCCACGGCAATGTGCGACCAAGGGCGGCTGGGCGTGGGTAGGGGCTGAAGAAGGCCTGCCGGGGGTTGAGTCCCGGTCTTGTTCCTGGCACATGTGGGGCAGGTTGCAACAAACTCCTTAACATCGTGGGCCACCAGAAATGGGTCTTTGTTAGAGAGAGCATACGGGAAACACCTGGATGACATGAGAGCTTATTTGTGTGTACCCACTCGAGTGGTAATGACAGTCGTCTCCCGATCGGAAAGTTGGCGGTTCGACTCCCGGGACCCGCACCATGTGTCGTTGTGTCCTTGGGCAAGACACTTAACCCTGAGTTGCTCCCGGTAGGACTGGAAAGCACCTTGCATGGTAGTCTGCCGCCACCGGTTTATGAATGTGTGTAGCATTCAATATATGTGTAGCACTTTGAGATTTTCAGTAATGAAAAGTGCATTATAAATTGAATTAATTATTATTATTATTATTCTTTGACCTCATGAACGAGTGGACGAAGAGTGTCCCAGGAGGGCCTGTGCCCAGATCCGGTTCCAACTGGTGAGCCTGTCGAATCTCCTTGGCGAATGGACCAGGTGAGGGTTCCAATGATGCAGACTGGGGGCATGATGCCTTCTGCGGATTCTGGTGCGTCTGGAGGAGAAAATTGATAGGACAAAGCATCAGGCTTTATATTCTTGGAACCCGGTCTGAATGTCAAATAATAATTAAAACGATTGAAAAAAGTGACCAGCGTGCCTTTCTGGGGTTCGATCGTTTTACATCTCTGAGGTATGTAAGATTTTTATGGTCAGTCCAAATGAGAAAAGGTACCTCCGTTCCCTCAAGCCAATAATGCTGTAATAATATAGGCACTTAGTCAGTTTACTGCTTTTACCTTTATTTTAGATGTAAATTGGGTAGGGTTTAGACCAGGGGTGGGCAATTATTTTTTCCATGGGGCCACATGAGAAATAGAAAATATTGTGGGGGGCCGGGCGAAATGACATAATTCAATACTGCATATTAATAGTATTTCTTTATTAAAAGCAGTAAATATCATTGTTTAGACAAACTGGTAAAAGTATTAGTTATGATTAATCAACAAAATAAAAAGCATGAGTGGACATTTTTGAGGGCTAACGTTGTCTTGTGACTTGACAACAATTCAATCATGCACATTGCGCATGTCTTGATTTACATATTGCATCATTTTGTACGTGAATTTTAAAAAGACATCAAAATTAAAGCAATGCAGTCCACAAATGAGGTAAAATTAGAAACTATGTTTTTGTTGTAACTCCCCTTACGGGGCCGGTCAGAGTCAACCAAAGGGCCGCATGTGGCCCTGGGGCCTTACTTTGCCCAGGTCTGGTTTAGACTGACACAAATTATCATCAATATTCACGGGTTCTCTCTTTTTCAGTTTAATATCTATAAATTTGTGACTAGACAGGATGTAACTGACAGGAAACGTTATTTATGTTGGTACAGCAGAACTGAACAATTTAATAACAAATCATTAAATTACATCACAACATATTTACAGATTGGATGGATCAGAATTTCCTATAACTAACTGTTCAGCAGATTGAAACATAGGACCAACAGAACACAAGTTATGGGTCTTTGTATAACTTATCTCTGCAGGCACATAAACTTAAATTTTAGTAAACTGGCTAAGGAAAATAAAGTTTGAGTTTATATGCCTGCAATAGTGAATTCATTCATTCATTCATTCATTCAACCTTTATTTATACAGGCTAGCCTCGTTGAGCCACGGGGACTCATTTACAAGAGGGACTTGTCTCACTCACACCTAGGGTCAATTTAGAGTTACCAATCAGTCTAACATGCATGTTTTTGGACTGTGGGAGGAAATCTGAACACCCGGAGAAAACTCACGCATGCACGGAGAGAACATGCAAACTCCACCCAGAAAGGCCCTCGGACCGGGATGTGAACCGGGGACCTGCTCGCTGAAAGGCAGCAGCTCTACCAGTTGTGCCACCGTGCTGCCAAAATTCAGGTGTTTTGGTTCAGGTAATTCAGGTAAATTCAGGTGTTTAACCGACAGTTTCAGAAACCAGGGTGTTCTACTACAACACCACTCCTCCAACGCCAACTTTACAGCAAGTAGTTCTCTATTTCCCACGTCATAGTTCCTCTCGGCTTGCGACAGTCGACGAGAGAAAAAGGCACATGGGTGTACCTTGTTGTCTGTGGGTGACCTCTGGGACAGCACAGCGCCTACCCCGGTACCGGATGCGTCCATCTCGAGGATGAACTGACGAGCCAGGTCTGGGTGGCAGAGGATGGGGTGTGGAAGAGAAAATACTTTTCAGCTTACCAAAAGCAGAGTTGGCTTCAGGAGTCCATTTGAATGCTCTGCTAGTGGAGGTGAGCTGGGAGAGGGGTGCTGCGTAGTCCTTGATGAAACGTCTGTAGAAATTAGCAAAACCTAGGAACCGTTGCAATTGCTTCCTGGTGTCTGGAACCGACCACTCCACCACTGCCTTTGTCTTTTCAGGGTCCGTCCTATAGTGCCCTTTTCCAAAAACAAACCCCAAAAATGAGACAGAGGAGGTGTGAAAATCACATTTTTCACCTTTAACAAAGAGTTGATTTTCATAAAGTCTCTGAAGTACCCTCTTGACTTGAGTAACATGTTCCTGCTTGTTCTTGGAGTAGGTGAAGATATCATCCAAATAAACAAATACAAAATCTCCAATAAAATCCCGTAACACATTGTTAATCAGTGCCTAGAAAACTGTGGGAGCATTGGTGAGGCCAAAATGCATAACTAGATATTTGAAATGTCCCAAGGGTGTTTTAAAAGCTGTCTTCCACTCATCACGCCCCTTGATCCAGACCAGGTGATAAGCATTGCGAAGATCTAGTTTTGTGAATATGGTAGCGGGTCGTAATTGTTCCTGTATTAAGTTGATTAATGGTAGTGGATATTTGTTCTTTATGGTTATTAGGTTTAGACCTCGATAGTCAATACAAGGACATAGTGTCTTGTCCTTCTTGGTGACGAAGAAGAACCCTGCCCCCAGCGGAGAAGTCGAAGGACGGATAATCCCAGAATCGAGGGATTCATCAATGTAGGATCTCATGGAGTCACGGTCAGGACCTGATAGGTGATATAGATGGCTAACTGGCAAAGGGGCTCCAGAGAGAAGGTCAATGGGGCAGTCATATGGACGATGAGGTGGAAGAGAAAGAGCTTTACATTTACTAAATACCAGGGCCAGATCGTGATATTCGGGAGGTATGCTGGAGAGGTCAATGTCTTCTGTACCCGGTATGCTTATTGAAGGATTGGAGATGCCAGAGCGGAGACAGTGTTTTAAACATCTGTCACTCCATCTCTCAACCCTCCCAAGTTCCCAATTGAAATGGGGATTGTGATCCCGTAACCAGGGGAAACCTAGAATTAATTGTGTTTGGGGAGTCAAATACAAAAAAACTAACTTCTTCATGATGATTTCCTGATGTGATTAAATGTAGGTTAGTGGTTTTAAATCAAATCTGTGTTAAGGTCTCCCTAGTAACACCAGCAATAGATACAGGGTCTATCTCGAGGACGGGAAGAGATAGATCCCTGATCAAATCTTGGCTAATTAGATTTTGTTCTGCACCGGAATCAATAAGTGCAGAAACAGGGAAGCGGTTTTGATTGAACTGAATAACTGTGGGTAATGTGAACCTATGAAGAGGCGTAAACAAGGAAGTACTCACCAGTATCTCCCCTTTTACTGGTGAGCGTTTTCGTTTTCCCGCACAAGGCAAGCGGCAATGAAATGTCCCTCTTCACCACAATAGATACAAAGATTTAAGTTTTTACGCCTTTGCTTCTCAACAGAAGTTAAACGGGTACTCCCAATCTGCATGGAATCAGGTTCAGTTACAGTAAATTGGGAGCCAGAAGATTGCACCAGAGAACTTCGAGGTTGGTAATTTTCGAATTTACTGTTGCCGTGATAACCCCCTGCTGATGACGTCGAGAACCCGGAAGTAGAGACTCTTTGGGAGTTGTAGTCCCGCTCACGGTGGCGTTCCCAGAAACGTTCGTCAATAGAGATCGCTAGATTTATTAATGCGTCAAAATTAGGTGGCTCATCTCTTGTGGGAGGGCGTTAACTTTTACTTGGTGCATGAAGTAAGTAATCTTTTTTACGTCCGACGAGTATAGTTGGGGAGCTCCTCTGAAGGCGAGTTTGCACTGAAGGAGGAAGCCCTCACATTGAGCTGGGTCTCCTGAAAAGAGTTCATATGGTTTTACTAACAATTGTTGTGAAAAAAGAGGATCATTTACAGGGTTGGTGTTAGATGGACTTGAAGCTTGTGGGGACGCAGAGGCTGTGGGAGGAGAAGGAGCGAGTTTCTGATTAATTGAAAAAAAAAAACATACCTCCAAGTTCCTGTAGATTATCTTGAGTTTTGAGCTGTTGGCTTAACACTTGTTTCATCATTTCTCCCAATTGATTCATTTGCCCTGTTTGAGAGGAGCTGGATTGTTCGCTCCTGGTCTCGTTCTGGGTTTTGTTTGGCTGGAGCATTCTGTAATGATTTCTAGGCAAACCCAGTTGGTAACGAGACCCAGAACGACATAAGGCACAGGAGTACAAAAATAGCAGTGTTTATTATTTACAGTGGTATAATTTGCAAATGTACAACGTGGTTCTTCTGGAATCCCTGGAGGAGGAAGCAGAACATTGGAAGGAGTAGGCCAAGGGACTGTTGTGAATGTTGGTCTCAATTATTTGTTTGTTCTTACAGGTGATGAAAGGAGATAGGTTCCATGAAACATCCAATAACTCCAATAGTGTTCTATTTCATATAGGCTCTGCCCATTAGGCCCTCGCTAGTGGATAATTCCCTCCGCGCTCAGCGTACACTTAAAACTTTTAGTCCACGCCCACCTACTGTGGGTGGGCCTATGGATCGTATAAAATACGGTGTGACCGAGTAAACGGCCCCCGTTTTCTTTCAGCCATTGAGCACTGAAGACCTCATAAGAAGATAAGATGTCCAGCACCAGGGTGTGTTCATCCTGCCAGGTCGGCTACTTGATGAGTTTCGACCTGCACCAGATTTGTGCAGGATGCTTGGGTCCCCGCCATGCCAAGCTCGCCAGTTCCTGTCGTCTCTGCAGCCTCCTCCCGCTGGAGGAGCAACAGAGACGTGCAGCCTTGTTTAAGGCTATCGGTGAAGACCAGTGGCGGGTGGCAGAGGAGACATCACTGGATGACGCCATTGACATTTTTTACAGGTCGGGTGAATCGGACGGTTCACCCGCCCGCGGTGATGAAGGTAGCAACCCCGCTGCTCCCTCCCTCCTGGAAAGCATGGTGCTAGAAGAGGGGCGGTAGAACAGACGCTTGACGCCTGTGGCTCTTCCTAGATCAGCGACCACCATACTCCCAGAAATTGGCGCCCTCCTCCAGGAGCTGCCCACCATTATTCAGGAGGCTTCGGACACCAAGGGCCTTTTTGTCCCTCTCCTTCCCCATGCCCCGTTCGGACGACCTGGCGGGTAGGTTTGGCTCCACCACGGCCCGACACCTTGATCCCTTCTGGCCTCATTTCCCAGCTGTGACAACGCACTGGAATGAGGCCATAGCCGGGCCCGCCAAATTAAAAGCTCTAGTCTCCACTTTCGCCCCCATTACCAGAGTGGAGGGGTTTACTGAGCAGAGTTTTCCCTCGGTGCCCCCCCTGGAGCCAAGCCTCACAGAGGTGTTTGGGGCAAAAGCTTCCAGAATGGACCAGAAGCTGGTGCCTCCTGAGAAGCATGATCAGACTGTGCTCCAGCTCTCGAACAGAGACTACCAGTGCTCTTTTCAGGCGGTGGCGGTGAATAATAATATCGCCGTCCTCGCCTACCACATCTCAACGAGACTGGAAGAAACAGACTTGCCGGAGGAGACGAAACGCTCTCTCTGCAAAGCTGCAGACGTCATCCTTAACCTCTGCGCTACGGTCACAGTCTGTCTGTCCCGCATCGTTGCATGGATGACAATGATCCAGAGAACAACCTGGCTCCGCCTTGCCCCATTCATGCCAGAGAGGCTGCAGAGACACCTGCTGGAGGGCCCAGTCACACCGGATACGCTGTTTGGGGCAAACTTCAGGACGTTGCTGGAGAAATCGAAAAGGAGTGAGGAGGTTTCTGAGATGGTCCGTCACCTGATGACATCACAATTCTCCTCTCGTCGCCCCATCGGTTGGAGAGACCGTCGTGGCAAGCAACAGCAGCAACGGCGCTCCACATCCACAAGAGAATCTCTCTGCCCTGCTCCTTCGCCGACTCCCCCAGCAGAGAACAGCCACATTCAGCACGTCAGCCAGGGGCGGCTCAACGTTTTTCCAGGGGCCGCCAGCAGACGCAGCCCTGGAACAGCCAACATCAGGGCCCGCGGCAGAGGCAGTCCAAGAAATGACGCCTTGAGGGGAATGTGTGTGTTGATGATGTATGTTTTGAAATAAAACAAAAACATCTCTCAGAGAGCAAATCCTCACCTGCTTCCAATCTGCTTGTCAGTCCATCTGACCTCACAGCAGCCTCTGTGTCACACATTCCCCACAAATGACGAGCCGGCTTCCTCTAAACAGCTGTTTACGAAGCAATGCAGCTAAAAATACGTCACAAATCATTCCTTTTTCACATCTGTCGAATCTGATAATGCTCAACAGATCGAGCTCGGTGGAACCTCCCACTCTCTGTCAAAACCGGTGTTGCATCCCGCTGTTTCTGCTCACACATAGCACAGCAGGAGTAAATGTTTCACACTACATCATCAACACCAGCCTCCTTTGACACGGCACGTCACCCACATAAGTGCCGCCGTTCCCCCTCAGCGCGTGCTGGCTCATCTCAGTTCTGACGTGAGCCTGCAGCCTGAGCGCAGCAGGAGAAAGTATGTCATACAACATGAGCACGAGCCCCCTCTGAAGCGGTGTGCCACTCACGGAAGCGGTAACACCCCTCCTCAACGCACGCTTGTTCTCACAGATCCTAATGTGAGCTCGTAGCCTGAGTGTAGCACGGGGGCGTTCAAACAACCCTTTCATTATATGCCCCCCTTGGTTACAACGAGTCGGGTTATGGCGGTAGGGGCCCTAAACTGGCTAACGTCCATTACTTCCATGGCACGACAGAGTCACGCACGCCCACTCTCTGAACGTCACGCAGAGTGGCAGCTAGTTTGTTCACTGGACAAATGGATGGACAAATTAATAAACATAGGCTATACGATGCAGTTTGTAGCTCACCCCCTCCTTTCAGAGGGATTCTGGAGATGGTTCTGTCATCTCCAAAACAAAGCTCCTCCCTCCTGTCAGAAATTCAGGAACTCTTGACGAAAGATGTAATCTCCAGAGTCTTGGACGGGGAGGAAAACACAGGTTTTTATTCCCGTTATTTTCTATTGCCCAAAAACAAAGGAGGGATGAGACCTATCCTGGATTTGTCCACGTTTAACAAATCGATCATGGAGAGAAAATTTCACATGCTGACGATCAAACAGCTGCTGAAAAACGTTCATCAGGACAACTGGTTCACCTCCGTGGACCTCTGGGATGCATATTTCCATATTCCCATCATTCCAAAACACAAGAAGTTCCTGCGTTTCTCCTTCCAGGGGGTCCCGTATCAGTACAACAGAATGCCTTTCGGCTATTCCCTAGTTCCATGCACATTCTCAAAATGTGTAGACGACCATCCAACCGTTAGGCACAACGGGAATGAGAATTTTGTTTTATCTGAACAATCTGCTCCTGTTAGCCAGGTCCAGAGAGGAAGCAGCCACTCAGACCAGAGTTTTAGTAGAACATCTGTTAAACCTGGGTTTTTCTGTGAACTGGGATAAAAGCTCTGTTCTCCCCTCCCAGATCATTGTTTATCTGGGAGTGGAGCTGAATTCATGCACGAGAGCTCGGCTGTCACAGCAGAGAGCGACGATCTGACAGCTCAGCTCAGCTGGGTCAAACCCGGCAGAGTGGTGACAGCCCTGACCGTCATGCGACTCCTGGGACTGATGTCAGTGGCCCACATTGTCGTGAGGCTCGGCTTACTCCATATGCAACAGATCCAGCAGTGGTTTGCCTGCTTGCACATAGATCTTGTATGTCAGAAGAGGCGGATGATCTCAATTCCCGCTCCGTGGGAATCGACCTACGTCATTGGGGAAACCCCCTCATCCTGTCGGAGGGAGTTCCCATCAGAGAGCCTACGTCACACGTTCCGGTGTTCACGGACACGTCACTGGCGGGCTGGGGTGGTACATGTCTGTCTCAGTCGGTGGGTGCACGGTGGTCAGATCACATACATTTTCACATAAATTTGCTCGAGCTACTCACAGTGCTAAAAATGTTACAACACTTCGCTCCTCTGCTGCAGAATCAGCATGTACTGATTCACATAGACAACAAGGTGGCAGCAACGTACATCATCTGCTAGGGGGGTGTCCGATCAGCCCAGTTGCTGTACGTTGCGAGAAAGCTGCTGCTCTGGGCGTATCAACACCTGCTCTCGATCAGAGCGGTGTACATCCCCGGTGTCCTAAACAGGGGGGCGGACATAATGTCGAGAGGTGGCCTTCGCCACGGGTATTGGACTCTCCATCTCGATTTGGTCTCTCAGATCTGGACCAGATTCGGCCAAGCAACAGTGGATCTGTTAGCTACTCGAGAGAACGCACAGTGTCAGCTGTGGTTCTCACTGAGTCCACGAGACAATCCTCCCCTGGGAGTGGACGCCTTTGCGCACAGACCGTGACCCAAAAAGCTCCTGTACGCATTCCTGCCGGTTCTGTTCGTCCCACGCGTCCTGGATCGAGTCCGGGAGGAAGGGCTGTCAGTCATTCTCGTGGCTCCCAAGCGAAAAAGCGCTCCATGGTTCCTGAACCTGCAGCAACTGGTGTCGGACCGGCCGTGGAAACTCCCGTGAAGGAAGGATGCACTCCTCCAGGTGGAAGGGGCAATCATGCACTACCCGGACATAGAGTAGCACCTCTGGGCCTGTATGCTGAACTGATCCGTTTAGTGAACCATGAGCCTCGCACCAGATGTGGTGCGAACGATCCAAGATGCACGAGCTGCATCTACAATAGCGTTTTACACGTCAAAATGGGCTGCTTTTCAGCGTTGGTGCACAGAGAAAAGCGTGGAAGCCAGTGCCACTTCATATCAGATAGGTTGCATGCTGTCTTTTCTGCAGCAACATATGGACAGAAATTTAGCTTTCAGCACAATAAAGACTTATGCTACAACTATTTCTTCTTGTCACAAAGGTTTCGGTGACAGAACAGCCTTTAAACATCCGCTGATGAAGCGTTTTCTGAAAGGTGTGCGACGGCACAGGCCCATGACACGCCCACTTGATCCTCAGTGGGATTTAACATTGGTTTTACGCACCTTGATTAAAGCTCCGTTTGAGCCTTTAAACAAGATATCACTTACATTTCTGTCTTTTAAAATTGCTCTCTTGCTGGCCCTTACGTCTGCAAAGAGAGTGAGTGACTTTTTTGCTCTTTCTGTCGCTCACTCATGTTTGAGGATTCAGTCTAACGGTAGCTCAGCCATGCTGTGTCCTAATCCTGCTTTCACCCCGAAATGCATAACTAACGCTTTCAAATCGAGAATGATCACCGTGGATGGTTTTCATCCTCCTTCTCACGTGTCTGAGGAGGAGGGGACGTCTCACCTACTCGGTCCTGTATGTACGTTCTTATGTTATGTGGCGCGCACAGCTATACTACGCTGCTCTCAGCGCCTGTTTGTGCATCACATAGACAGTTCAGTAGGACACCCCCTGTCCACTCAGCGTCTGTCACACTGGTTGTGTGAGGCAATTTCAGAGGCTTATAGAGCTTCTGGAACAGAACCTCCAGAGAATCTTTGTACGCATTCCACGAGGGCTATCTCTTCTTCCACAGCCCTACATGGAGGGATGTCAGTTGAAGACATCTGTTCAGCGGCTGCGTGGTCATCGCCGTGTTCTTTTATCCATTTTTATTTACGTGACGTTTCAACATTTTCCATGACTCATTCTGTTCTCAGAGTACTGTCAGAATGATTATTTTATCTTCCACGGAGTTTTTGACCTGAGCTCATATTTGCCTGTGGTACCAAAGTGGTATGGTATGTTACGATATGATAAGAGCTGTGAGCGTGTCCAAGGACACTCCAGAGGCACTGTAGGAGTTCTGATAAGAATAGTATAATCAGTCAGTTCCCTCTGATGAGATCGGTAAATACTCTTGCCATAGAGAATCCAAGAGTTCTGAAGTGATAACACAATGTTTATTCAGCTGCATCCCTCTGATACGTCTGTAAACTTCCTCAGTGAGAGGGGAGAGGGCAGATCATTGAATTTACAAGGCTTCCAGGCAAATTAAATTATGGTTTGGAAGATATATACAGATAGTCCTCGACTTACGTCAGCCTCGAGTTACGAAGTTTCAGGGTTACGACACGCATCTCCTTAAAAATAAAATAAATAAAAATTAAAAATAAATAATAATTTTGATTTTTTTTGTTTTGAAGCCGATTTACGCAGTTTCCGGCCAGTTTCCGGTTTCCCGTTTTGCTAGCTGTGGAGGTTACAGCTGCCTGTACTCTCTAAAAAAGCTAAGCCTGGTCCTCTTGACATTCAAAAATCAAAACAAAACTTGTTGGAGCAAGCTGGACAGGCAACAGCTGTGGAAAAGTAGCTGTTTTATGGACGGTGGTTTTACAACGTAAACAAATGGAGAATTCGGAGGAGGTAGGGAGAAATGGAGGAAATGGCTTCACCAGCAGTCCAGAGTAGGAAATTAACTTTTTTCCCCTTCATTATGGCTCTGAAATGTATGTGTTTTTTGATAATTATGTAGGGTACTGTGTTAGGATAGGCTAAGTGCTTGGTAAAAAACAGTACTGTACGTATTAGTTGCAGTTTGGACGTATTTTTAGAGTTACGTCGAAATTCGCTTTACGACGCTACGTAGGAACGGAACTCCGTCGTAAGTCGGGGACTACTTGTATAGAGAAGCTCTGAAGCAGTTTCACAGACAGGACAGAGCAAAAGCAAAGCAGAAGAAGGAGAGTAGGGGAAAAGCATCTGCCCTTGACAAGAGCAAGTGGTGAAGTGACACTGTGCCAGGACCTGCCATCTGTGTGATTTCTCCTTTTCCCTGGCTTCTGAGTTTGTGGGGACACTGTCTGCTTTGTGGTACAGAGTCCTGGTGACTCCTAACTTGTGTCACGATCCATGAGTCACGATCCATGAGCCATGATCAGAATCAGAATCAGAATAAGCTTTATTATCACTGCACCAAAGTACAGAAAGATTATATTTTGTTACAGTTTTCTGAAAGATGGGCGGCGTGCACGGGGCTGAAGCTCTTAGGAGCACAGCCCCTTTTTATTTATATATAAAAAGGAAAAGACCATGAGAAAAGGATAGTGGTATTACAAAAAATATCTCTTCACACCTTGTCTGTGTCAGGACACGATTTAAGACATAAAAAACTCCACCAATAGGCACATATAGACACATTACATATGCATTTGATGACAAGATGGTGAAATTTAGCCACGAAGCACTTCCAGATAGCACCATACTCCTGATAAAATGATGGTGTCAGCAGGTACAGCGCTGACGAGCATTCACAGAAGTTC